>JAGTTH010004773.1:0-29771 GCA_022606485.1 Agraylea sexmaculata
CCTACGTCTGTCGGTGATCTTAACAATTACTAGTTACACATGTCAACGACTTAATAATCAGTATTTACCTTAAAAATCAGGAAATTAGAGTAAACCTGGATCAAGACGATCGAACGGGATTTTATTAATATTATTCCCGATCTCCCAGTCGTAATAACCGATCAAATCAATTAAAAAATTCTCGTCTTGAGCGGGATTTGAACCCATGACCACAGTATTTGTAGCCACGCTTCATATCCCTCTAGCTATTACGCATTTTCCCAGTATTTACAGTTTTTTTTATTATTATTAAAAATTACGTGAAAACTCTAGTAGCCTTAGAGTTGACGCATGCGTTTAATGGTTAGAAAAATCATAATTTCATTAATATATATTTATGGCGGACTTTATTATAATTTAAAAAAAATGGAAATTATTGATTATAAATCCATAACTCACATTGTAAAACATATTAAAATTGTGTTTAAAGTAATACAAAGATAAGTTTAAAAGTGATGTACACAACATTGATAAACGAATTTTTCACTGAGATATGTTCAATCAATAACTTAAGGTTATTAAAGGAAATAAAATTATAGCGATAAAAAAGGGATAAAAGCACCACCTGGAAAAAGGCCTAAATGAGCAATAATATGTAAATAAATTAAATAAGCAAGTATGCTATTACATTATAATAAAATAAAATGAAATCAATGCAGAACGGTGTAATAATACAGGAAAAAAATAATTTTAAATATTCTAATAAGTGTGAATATAAACATTAGCGTTTGAAAACGATTGAATATATTATAAATTAATGATATGTATATTCATAAATTCAATAAATCTAATTTTAAAAAAATACAATCAATTTTAGCCTTATTCTTATCAGATATATTAATAAATAAAATAGTTTAACTAAGTTATAAGTTTCTCTCTCTGTTTTGTTTTTGTGTAATTTTAATACAATTTGATTTTGAAACCATTCAACTTATAATATTTTAAAACAAGTGAATATCTTAATATATTGGCTAGCATGCAAAATCATCTAAAACAGATTTAATCTTTTTAGTCATATTGTTAGGATATTAATCAGTGTTAATTAAAACCCGTAATGGTGAACTAACCCGTTTTCACATTTGCACATGTGTACACATTTACAAAACATTATATAAAATAACGGAATTGTATTACTGTAAACCGAATTTGTTATATTCCCTTATTACAATGTAAGGCTTTTGGGGAGCCTTTAAAGTATATATATATAATATGATAAAGTGGCACCAAATACCGATCTGTTGTTGATAAGAACTAACTAATACGTTATGCACGCCGCCACTTAAACTATGTTAAGCAATATCTTATAAGTACTTGTAGAAATAGCCAATATGTGACTATGTCGAAACCTGCATTTCTAACCAATATTATACATTTAATTATATATTCAAGCCTTCCGCCATACATTACATATTATTATTATACCATTATGTTACAAACAGTGTTTTAACCTAATACATACCATATATAAACTATTCATTATTTCGATGGGTGACAAAAACACAAAAAAACAGTTAAATATGCAGCTATCAACGTTACTATCAGTAAACTATATTGTACACAAATATCTGAATATTAATAAAGACGATATGTGAAAATATTGTCATTTTATGTATATTGCGAGTTGCGTGTATACCACCGTTGAGTAAAGACGTATAGTAAAGTGCTCCCGCATGGTGTCGCAAGTTCGAAAGTGACGAGTGCACAAGTGACACAACCACCAAACCGGTCTTGCTCCGATTTCTCCTGTCCGGTATCATACTGTTCACTTATATTACACTGTAATTTCTCCACACTATATACAAAACAATGGAACTGGATCATCAATGTCCTGTTGCCGCATCGACTACAAATACGCTAGATTCTTGGATCAAAGCCCCGACAAAAACAAAGAGAATATCCAGTCCGGAGAATGCCAGTAAAGCCAAACAGGCATGCCCAAATAAGAACTGGCTTGCTGTGCCAACAGCAAATCGCTTTCAACAATTAGAAGACAAACAAGAGGAGCAGGCGATTGGCAAAAATACGCCAAAGCCACCACCTATATTTGTGCACGCAGTAGAGAATATAAAACCACTGACAGACTTCTTAGAGCAAGTAGCTCAAGGAGCATACTACATTAAACAGCTGGGTAAAACCCAAGTAAAAATACAGATCACTAAGTCTGAAAAATACATACCTGTAATCACAGGTTTAAAAAATAGAGATACCGAGTTTCATTCGTATCAGACGAAAGAAAGCCGATCATATAAGGCTATAATAAAAACCTTCACCACACGGCAGATATCGCCGAAATAAGCGAAGAGCTCGCAAGTCACGGCCATGATGTTATCAGAATAACAAACATGTTGCAAAAAACAAACAAAACCCCACTGCCTATGTTTCTTTGCGAATTAAGACAAAAAGAGAACAACAAAGAAATTTTCAAAATTGACACCATACTTAGGTGTAAAGTCGTAATCGAGCCACCAAGACCTCAAAAAGAGGTCATACAATGTAAAAAGTGTCAAAGATACGGACACACCGCGAAATATTGCAACAGGACTCCGCGTTGCGTAAAGTGCGCAGGTGAGCACGCAACAACTGATTGCAACAGAACAACAAGAGACAACAATGTGAAGTGTGTCAACTGCAACGGGAATCACCCGGCAAATTATAAAGGTTGCGAAACACGCAAAAAGGTACAAACAAGCCAATTCCCCGTATTAAGAAAGAAAATAATTTCAAAACAGACAAACAACTTGACTAACACTACAACTTTCAAAACCAATGACATGCCAAAGTCGTATGCTCAAGCCACCAAAAATATCGAGCCAACTCCCGAAAACCACAAGACAATATTATAAATAATTTAATAATTAAAATGGACAAACTCATTGAACTTGTCATGAAAACCATGGACAACATGACACAGATCATGGCAGCTCTTGTCCTAAATAAAAAATGATTTCATTATTAAAAATATGTCTTTGGAACGCCAACGGTCTTGGACAACATAGCCAAGAAATAAAATTATTTTTAAAAGAAAAAAACATTGACATAATGCTTATATCGGAAACACACTTTACCGAAAAAGCTACATAAAAATTCCCATGTATACTATATATACGACGAATCACCCCGATGGAACTGCGCATGGCGGAACAGCGGTGATAATTAAAAACACTGTGAGACATCATCTCACTGAAAAATATGATCGAGACTTTCTCCAAGCAACCACAATTGCTGTCGGAGATACAAATAATTATGTATATATATCGGCTATTTACTGCCCACCCAAACACTCGATTAAACGAGAACATTTTGACGATTACTTCAGAACACTTGAAGCGGATAAATTCATCGCAGGTGGGGACTTCAATGCCAAACACCAACAATGGGGGTCTAGACTGGCCACACCCAGGGGGAGAGAACTGTATAAAAGTATGGCAAACAACAAGTTGACTCATCTATCGACTGGTGAACCAACATATTGGCCTACAGATAGAAGAAAAACACCGGACCTCATAGACTTCTGCGTAGTGAAAGGAATTCCAATCGAAAGACTGAGCGCAGAATCTTGCCTCGATCTGTCATCAGATCACTCACCTGTTATTATTAAATACAGCTTGCTACAACCAATTATCAAACCCAGTAAATTTACACTCGGTAACCGTCACACAGATTGGGAATATTTTAGACATATCTTAAATGAAAATTTGAAATGTGATATACCATTGAAAACAGAAGACCAACTTAACACCGCAGTTATTCACTTTCAAAATCAAATTCATTCCGCAGTGAAAAAAGCCACGCCCAATATGTCAAAAAAACCACACTCAACAGATGATTTTCCCCGCTGGATTCAGGAAAAAATACATGAAAAAAGACGCATTCGTAAAGAATGGCAAAATACTCGAAGCAAGGAACTCAAGAGAAAACTGAACGAAGCAATAAGAGATATTAAAAATATCCTATGTGAATGGAAAAATAAAGGGATTCAATCCTATCTGGAAGGTCTTACAGCAACCGACGCTACAGATTATTCTCTATGGAAAGCTACAAAAAAACTAAAACGGCCCCAAATATCCATACCGCCCATCAAAACGGCTGACGATAAATGGGCAAAAACTACAAGAGAGAAATCAAACGAGTTTGCGAAACATCTCAAGGAAGTATTTACACCAGCGGAAAGGATGTGTTCCCCTGAAGAAGAAAGTCACATTCATAATTTATTAGATAGTACGGAACATAAAGAAAACTATTATGTCAAAATTGGACTTCAATGCGTCAAGCATGTTATAAAATATGAAGTACGCGCAAAAAAAGCGCCAGGACATGACATGATTACCGGGAAGATAATCAAAGAATTGCCAGATATCGGATTAAGATTTCTAACCATAATATTTAACGCGATACTTAGAATGGGTAGCTTCCCTAGACAGTGGAAAATAGCAGAAATTATTATGCTACCTAAACCAGGTAAACCACCCGAAGAAGTCACTTCATATCGACCGATAAGCCTCCTGCCAATATTTTCCAAAATATTTGAAAAAATTCTACTGCGCAACATGAAACCAATACTTTTTCAAGAACACATGATCCCTGATCATCAATTCGGTTTCAGAGAAGCGCACTCGACAATTGAACAAGTTCATCGAGTTGTGACGATCATAGATCGCTCCATACAAGAAAAAAACTACTGTTCAGCAGCATTCTTAGATATCAGTCAAGCTTTTGACAAAGTCTGGCACCCAGGCCTGCTTTATAAAATCAAAGGAAAACTGCCCAAAACATGTATGATATTATCAAATCGTACTTGACCGATAGACAGTTTTTTGTTAAATATGACAACGAAACCTCAAATCTTAATACCATAAGATCTGGAGTACCGCAAGGGAGTGTACTAGGTCCTGTACTGTATCTAATATATACAAACGATCTCCCAAAAACCGACAACACAACACTGGCTACATACGCTGACGATACCGTCATACTCGCTTCGGACAAAGATCCAACAGCTGCCTCACAATTCCTCCAGAAACACCTTGACGCAATACAGAAATGGCTTGAAGTATGGAGAATTAAAGTAAATCAAACCAAATCGACACACGTGACATTCACAAACAAAAAACAGACATGTCCACCAGTGAAAATTGGTGGGAAAAATATTCCACAAGAAGACTCGGCTAAATACCTCGGTATACACCTTGACAGAAGCCTAACATGGCAAAAACACATTAAGACAAAGAGACTTCAAATGGAACATAAAAAAAGACAAATGTACTGGTTGATTGGCAGACATTCCCAACTCACACTTACAAACAAGCTATTGCTGTATAAAGCAATAATTAAACCCATTTGGACATATGGATGTCAACTGTGGGGGACAGCTAAGGATACTCATATCAGCAGTATCGACAGGTTACAAAACAAGACCCTGAGAGCAATTTTAAATGCTCCATGGTATGTACCCAACTGGGTCCTATTACAGGACTCTAAAACAATGACAGTACGCGAAGAATTGAAAAAATTCAGCGAAACGTACCAAAGTAGATTAAAAAGTCACCCGAACGTACTAGCGAGGGATCTATTGACCGTAGACTACGCAAGACGTCTACAAAAATACAGACAACTTGACTTGCCAGCAAGATTCAAGGACTGACAATGGTGTTTACTTGATAAAACAAGTATGAACACTCGAACACTTATAACCTAAATACAACGCCGGGATTGAGTCGTCACTGGACAACCAACCCTCAAGACAATGTGACAACAGACGACGAGTAAGATGTCTTTAGACAGGGTACTCAAAAATATAAATCAAAAAAAAAAAAAAAAAAAAAAATGTATATTGCAATGTTTAAACACAATTTTTTTTTCTCCTTGTAAGCTGTCAATTGTAAATACATTTTTGTGTTAATGACTTTTCATTTTTTTATTTGTTGTGGTAAAGATTTAGTTGTTGTTGGAATGTCTTTATCCAAATAAAAACTAATAATTCATGTTCAAAAGCCTTATTAAAAGCAAGATTGCTCTTATAGTTCCTTTGAACCTAACAAAATTCACCATTCTAACCTAAATAAAACAAAATAATAATTTATTTATTTATTTCGATATAGATATTTTATTATTATATCATACTGCATTACCACTAGAACTTTACGGGAAATCCAAAAATAAAAATAAAAAACAAGACAAAAAGAAAAAGATATTAATATAATCTATATATATGGAAATATTTGCACGATCTCCGTATTGTTTATGTGATACTCGTATAAATTAATGATTACTTTCTAACGGATAAAAGTATTTATAACCTATTCAAAACATATGATATGATGATACTTCGTTATTAAACGACAAATTATTATTTATACGAAAGTCGGTAGTTTTGTTTATAATGACGCAGTGGCGGTACATGTGATTGGTGCCAAGTCGTGAATGAATCTACAACCGCTGACCACAATATTATACCTTAACAGGGCTGTCATCATCACATTTTTAATATAAAAAGTGTTAATTAATAATAGAGCATTTACTAAAGAGACTATATAAAATATTTATTTAAAGAAATCATGAGAGTATTGGCGTATGTGGGGGGGTGTCTGTCGCTCGGTGTCATTTTTTAAAAATAAAATGAAAAAAATATAATAAACTTGATAAAAATTGTGTATTGGATTAAGACACCTGACACACGCTTATAAAGCAATTATTTACTGTAAAAAAAATAAAAATGTAAATTAGCTGCTCCTTGTTGCCCCAAATTTGTGACGCCCCATACAATTGCACCCCCGCTACGCCACTGCATTGGAGTTTTCCCATAAACTTGGTGTTTATTATATTGTTTTTTCAAAAAGATAGCCTTAAAATTCCAGTCAGGATATTCCTATGTTGATGGACATTTATCAATAATAATATGATTGTGTTTGCCCTGTGGAACAGTGGTTGCGGAGAGCCTACATCCTCAATTTATTTAGCGTCGGTCATTTGAAAAAGAGAAGGTGGAGAGTAGCGACCAGTTTTATGAATGAAGTCCGGAATAACAAAGAGAAGCTTGTGGGAACAAAAAATGATGATGATGGGCAAAAAAGAGACGCGGTGCCGTAAAGCTGGACTCCATCGCCATTCACTATCCTCATTCAGAAGCTCTGCCTTATACTACGTGCTTCCATATTACTACTCTTCAGGTATTGTAGATCCACATTGAAGAAAAATAATACCAAAAACTTGTCAAATATTTTATCCAGATTCTTTTTATTACGATGGTTTGGGCAAGTCTATTTTAAATCAGCACAGATTATGCAGGGATACAATAAAAAATTCAACTCCTTAAAATGTTCGAATATGTAATAGCCGATGATGTGATTTGGCCATTAAATTGTATCTAATTATCAACTAATACCTGCCAATTATCTATATATATATATATATATATATATATATATATATATATATATATATATATATATATATATATATATATATATATATATATATATATATATATATATATATAAGATTATTAGATAAATTGAACATTATTGATTTTAATGTTGAAAAACCCAACTATACTTTATTTCAATAAAAACAGTCATAGTAAATCTTAGATTTTTGGAACACGTCTTTTTAAATTTATGAATATATAAGGAATATGCTTGGCTTATCATTATAATGAAATGCAAAATATTAATTTAATATTGTGAATGGTGAAAAGACAAGATATACCGTGATATTTACTTTAATTGATAGAAATGAAATTGTTTTTATAGGATTTTTAGCTAATCTTTTAGTGAGGTAAATTAATTTGGATTTATTCTGATAACTGAGTCGATTATTAGGGTAGAGAAATCAACTTGTGTATCAATACTATTAAAAAGAGTCAAATCTTTACAGCTGATGAGAATATAAGCCAACTGGATGTGTAAATATCAAGATGGCGGACCAAGCAGACGAGTCTGAATGTTGTCTGTATTAAACTGTATTTCTAATATAAAGGCAAAACAACGTTATAAATAGTAGTAACATTGACGACCCCTGGCCGGTCCGAGGCGCATCATTGAGTATGACTAATCGTCACCGAGATGAAGGTAGCATGTGGAAGGGATCAAGAGGCTTTTTTACGGATATACAAGCCGTTTATCGACAGGTTTAATTATCGGTGTGATGTGATCATGCCACTGTTACTTGTGCTCTATAGTCTTCACTATACAACACAATCCCATGGGAACCATGCTCACTACAACCATTGTCTTTTCACAGCCCGCTCCTCTGATTCACTACGCTTTGCTTCTTGCTTTTGACTAACAACTGAATACATGCATTTCATATATATTTCGATTAAATGTAACCTTCCTTCTTACGGTTCATTTTAATATCGACATTCAATGGATATATGACACTTTTTGACTAGCATCGACCTCACAGACAGTTTTTTCATGCATTTTTCACGAGTAATGGGTTTTTCGACAAAAATTCCATATCCTGGTATACCTCAATCGTATACATCTTTTTTGAACATATCTTTCAACTTGTTCTTGATTTTTTTGTCGAATGTTACTATTATTTAATGCATGGCCCAAATTCAAAACCATCTCATACTTAAGACCAGTTTTATTTAAAAAAATATTTTAAATAGTTAGTAAATAATTTATTTTTATTGTGATAAAAAAACTACATAATATGAATATTATATTTATATTTTTAAGGTGTGTGTATGTTATGTGAACGAGTCTTCCAACCTAAATATTTTTTACTAGAGTACGTATTAAATTGCTTGTAATTTTAAGACCTTATAGAATTGAGCTATGTTAAATATAAGGGAATACAGCGAGTGTTTCCTATTTCAAATTTCTAATTATTTAATTAATTTTTAACATAACATATTGACTGATCTTTACAAATATTGTTATTTTATAAATAATGTATATAATAGCCGAACGTGTATCCCTCAAAACGGACTTTTAATAATAAAAATATTAATATATGTTATGAGATATTTAACAATGCATTATAAACTAACAAAAAATATTGACAATCGAAAGTTTTTTATTAAAAATTCCTTAATTATTGAACATAATTTAGAACCTTAAACCAACCCATAAATATCCCATATATAAATAATTGTAGATTGAGTTGATATTGCTCATTAATATAAAATTTTACACTGAATTAATATATTGCAAATTTAAGATTATTAGGTTTCTATGTTAGTATAAAAGCCTCTATATAATGTTGCAATTCTCCATTGTTTCAAACCGCGAATCGAAACAACTCACCGCGTTAACTTCTAATTTGTCAGATTAGTCAGTTCCTTGTTTCATTACCCGTGCAATTTAGAAGTCATGCGTTTCGAGATTTACAAACATACTCACTGTTAATCCGGCTTATGTTTAAGCCCCTGGTTTATATAAATACCTAACGGTCACCCATAATAATTACTATATCACAAATAAAGTCCGCATTAGGTAATAAACTAGATTAGAATTATCCAACGTATAAGTCGATTACAACCACTACTTGATATTACATTCGCAATTGTATGTGTGAATTATAATAATTGTCTATAAAAGAATGTCCCAAAATATTATTTTTTGTAATTTTGAACGGTATTTTTAAATAAACAAAGTAAAAGTTCAACGTTATTATTTATAAAGAACGTACGTGAAGATAGTACGTTTAAGAAAAAGTTGCTTATGAATACTGCATGTATTAAATTCAGCCACATTTTTGGAAAATTTTAACTAAAAATAACATTTGTTATAGTAATTATTTTAGTAATTATTATAAATCGTGGGATCCATTATACCCATCTGTTATTTTATATACAGGGTGGACTTGTGCTAACTGAGCATATTTTGGGGTTGGTAAAGTATCAATAAAATAATGAATAAAAATATTTAGTAGTTTCGATATCTTGAAATTAGATGTTGAGGGATATATTGAGAGATTAAACAATTATTTTGTTATTTTTAATAATAATTTTCAGTTAATTCAAGTTTATCCTGTTTATTCTTGTATACGATTTACTTCATTAATTAGTTATTAAATTTGAAACATTTATAAAAAATGTGTTTCCTATTTTAATTATAATATAAAAGTATGTAAGTCTCTATTGTTAAAGGCTACTGGGTGAAAATCGCATGAAGTATTTTGATGAATTTATTTTATTAAAGACAAATTAGATTCTTCATACGATATATTCGCAATCAAATGATAATAAATCAAAGTATTCCGTATACAGGTATTCTAGTCATTCACACGATATTGTACATTCTATGCTCTAGTTTTGTCAACATGTAGAAGGCCATAGAATCGCCGTTTGTTGAACTTATACACACTTTATATTTGCATACTGCATCTCGTCAAATAAACTACTAGTATTACTATCAAATAACCTTCAATCGTTGTATTTAATAAATTATTATCTACCCCTCGCTGTTTAATGCATGTTTTTGTACAATATTCCACGGGAGGCTTTTCATCCCCCCGGGGTGCGATTATATTCTCGTACAAGGGTTGCAAAGTGGTTAAGCCGTTAACCCTTGTTGTGCACACACTTGATTTTTATCTTTAAAATTGAGAATAAATTGGTATAAAGGATTGAGCTGATAATTATATGTTGACCTTATACTCGGTTTCCGTAATATGAGCTCACATATAGTTCCCACATGGCTTCTTATATCAAGGAATAGTAACATCTATCACGACTTGAACCTATAATACTTTAGACATTCGATCCTATCGTTGAAACAGACAAATAGTAACAGACCATGTAGATATCGCCTCTTCCATCTTCATGCTACTTCGAGACTATCCGACTTCGATTCCCATACAAATATATATGAGATTGTGCAGTAATTTTAAACTAACAACGATTTTTTTTTCAATGAAATTGTAAAATTACTTTCACATTAACTATTTGTTTTAATTCAATATTCTGTTATTATCTTTTATTAAGTTTAAGTCTATTAAAGTGTGTTTTTTTTAAGGTTTTTACCAGAAGTTAAATTTAATGATATAATCATGTTTATAAAGAAACACAATCATATATTCATTTAAAATTAACCCCATGATATTTTAACCTAATGAAGAAATTATAAAATTCATAGAAATAACATATTTTTAATAAGTCTACTTTTGAATAATAAAAAAATCGTTGGCGTTTTAGTAAATTAAATTGTATTATATCAAATTCAAGATACTTCTGTTTATTTTAAGTATAATATTTTTTTTTATTATTTATCTAATATATATATATATATATATATATATATATATATATATATATATATATATATATTATAATAGTAAAGCATGAACCTTGCGATTACAGGATAAATCTAATGCGGTTCGGCAATGATGGACATTTGTCAAAACTATAGAAAAAGTAAGAAAATAAAAAAACAGAAATATATGATATATACATCAATATATGATAATTAAAAATATCTCGTATTTCGCTATGATAGGATTAATGCCGAGTTTTTATGAATTGTAAATATTTACTAGCTTATTAATTGACGTTATTAATGATATTTTGATGACGTCATTTATTGAGCTATTATAAATTTACCAAAAATGGAAAAACCCGGATTCACACTCTCCAAGGATGACATAGAACAGCTACGAATTTTTTTAAAAAAACACGGACTAACAAGTATTACATTTGTATAACTTGTATTGTAAAAATTGTAAATTCATTGATTTTTTCTAGACTGAAATTTACAATTAAAATCTTTAGATCACTGATCTAATAATATTAATTGTACACGCATATTTTTTTTATAAATAATTGATTATACCTAGAAGATGATGTCACATAATGATTAGGAAACAACCACAATATTATATCACATAACAACGACTCAACATTATTACCGACTCTATTGGATTGTCACGAATTCATGCACATTCCTCTCCACCCACTTGTCTATTTCACATTAATTGTGGAAAAAAAAATATCCTTAAAAATAAATGTATTTTTGCAATATTTTAGAGTGCACAATGAAATATTTTGTCCAACAATAGAGCACAATCTTATGAAATGGCAATGGGTTGTGTAATTTGTATGTTTTTATGATTTATGGGTCGTTATTATGGGAGTGTGCATCACGATCCAGATCACATACATCACATGTCTGGAAACTTTTTAATATTTATATATATAAACATACTTTTTCTATTGTGTTTCTTTATTTATCGACGAGCAGGTCTCTAAAAATATTTATTAAAATAATAATAATGTATCTTTTTAACGACATAGACACTTTAACAGAGTACATACAATTTTTATTAATTAATTGTATTTACAAAAAATATTTTAATACATTAAAGTACCTACTAGCATCTCATTTTATTATTCGGAAATATTTTAAAACATTTTTTTTAATATCAAAATTTTGTTTTACCTTTACACATAAACCTTTAATCTGCTAATTTCACTTTTATCTTATCTTTCTTTCTTATATTTAGTCAAAATTTCTCCTTTTCATAAAATGTGTGTTTTGGGAGAAGATACAATCAATGTTACCTACTGTAATTTTTTTGAAAAAATATCCGTTTTATATTGATGTGATTTATCGTTTGAATATATGGGCGGATTTTCGAAGGTTTCACTGTTTGATCCGGTCTGATATTAGTGACCGTAGTGGGCGGTCAGATCTCAGTTATTCGGCTATGAATTAGTTTGTAAGATTGTCGGACAAAGACATAATAGGACTTAATGACCCCTAGAACTATCTATTTTGCTCCACATAAGAGATATGGCTGAGTAAGATACTAAAAAACCTACACGGTGATCGTGATCAGACCACGTAAGCCTATCATTATCCAGATCACAGGGTGATCGTGATTTTAACCTCTTATACTTAAAAGAAAAAAATATTTAAAAAACATCCTAATATATAGATGCATTCCTAAATGATATAATAATTTAATTTTATTATATTCCAAAATAGAATGGGATACTCAATTACTATTTTAACGAATTCATCAACTGTATAGTTCAAGTTGTTAGTAGAAGATTAACCGTGGACATGGGTTATAATATCTATTAATATATCCATATCGATTGTCTTGATCCAGGTGTACTCTGATTTTCTAAATTTTTAATTAAATAATAGGACGATTAAGAGCTTCCCTGTATTTTTTCTGTCTGCAATAGTTAAATCCATACATACTAACCAAAATATCTAGTGAAAAATCAATAATAAAATACTCAATGGAGTTACAAATGATTAAAATAGATCAATTATTTATATTACAATTTCTTTGTTAAATTTGAATTTTACATTGTTCATATAATACAAAACATCTTCTTAGGTGTACATAATATATAAATCTTTTTACCCATAACTTACATGAGAATATAAATTTTATGTGACATTGGAGATACTTAATATTAAATAATAAAAAGTATGGGAAAAAATATCAAGAATATACACAACATTAACAAAAACAATTACAAAGTTTTATGCTTACAACTAAATAACAGATTTATTGGGTATATATTACAATTTCTTTATTATGCATAAGTTTTTACAATGATTGATAGAACAATACATCTTTGGAAACAGACTTAGGTGTACAGAGTGTTTACATCTTTTTACCTACAACTAACATGAGAATGTTTTATTGAAATTTGACATGAATAATAGTATTAAATTATAAAAATAATGGGAGAAAAATAATAACCCATTTACAAATTTGAAATTGATTATGTTATGTCCACACGATTACAAAAAAAAAACGGGCCCAATTATTTTTTTCATTATTCATTATGGGTCAACAAACCATGCAAATTAGTATTGCCATACGATACTTATATGATAAAAATAATAAAATGTCAGTTTGTTCCGTGAGAATATATTTCAATGAATAAATATTTTTTTTTATAAAAAAATCTTTCGGATCTCCTTGCATATCGGTGCACATCGAAAAAGTAAACATAGAATTATGATAATGATTACTGAAAGCAGCATTTGTTATGTAACATATTGATTTGTGAATCGGCGAGGCGAGGTTGTACGGCCGATACAGTCACGGCTTAGTAATGAGGGGTCACAGGTTCAAGCCCGAGATGAGCAGGCAGTTCTCGTGTAGCCTCTGCCACGACAAACATCCAGGTATTTTCATTCAATCAACAAACTAAATATAATTAAATTTATCATTGCGACCTGTTTCGGTACAATATTACATTTTATAAATATTGTTTTCAGTGTTATGGAACCGTAATAATTAAATGAATAGTGTAACTTGTATGGGGTTGAACATACCTGGTATTGTCAGCTCGTTGTGGCTGAAACTTCTCCATCGATGGTAATAGCTGGTGTGAGAGAGCAAATTGTTTACATGTTGAATAAACAAGGTGTAATTGTTATTCATATGTCTATCCCATCAACCTGATAAATAATAATACCAAAATCGTGATAAATACATTCATATAATAATGAAGCCAACCGGTTAAATATTTTATGGGGTAATCCGTGTTTTCCCACATCTATCATCTGTAAATCCACCCTCAATATCGTCGACTTATTTATGTTATTTTTCGTGAAGAACCCCAGGCGAATGTGTCATATGAATAAATAAACCCATTTTGTCGCACTCTATCTCCCCACAATTGATAGGAAGTACGTCTATGGGGTGGTTTGTGTATGCTCTTGTGGGTGGTGTTTGGTGTAACTCTTCAACCCTTATGCTCCACGTAGGGAGGCTCTTTGCTATTTTCCGGAAAATTTCATAGAAAATTACTTGAAAAAATATTTATTTTATTTTTGTGAATTTAACCAATTGGTAATCTGTTTAACCTCTACAATTACATAATCAATTAGATGGTTCAGTATTCATTTTTCAATCCAGAGAATCAGAGTGTTATTATTCTATTTGCAATAGGCTTTTGAATTTATGATGGAATTAAACTCAATATAACTACAAATCAAAGATTATGTAGAAGCAAATTAACTTAAATATTATCGGTTTACGCTTTGGCCCATCACGGCCGTTTGTAAAAGTATAAAAAATATATAAATGTTGATATTGCTGTATAAACTTAAGTGACTGACGAGTGCTGCATTATCATCACTGTCACTTGGGATCTCCCGTAATGCTCTAGTGTTACTGCAGCATGATATAACATTATATGTTCTACAAGTGGGTTTTGTATTTTTTCCCATAAATTATGTTATGAGTTATTAATTATTTTAAATATCAATTGATTATACTCAGTATTAAAATAAGTAAAAGACTAAGTCTATAAACTTAATATTGTAACATGTATCAAAACATTGTACGCAAATTATATTTAATAAAGAAATTGTATAATAAAATATAACATTATATTATATAAGAAATCAAGAGTACACATGTTTATTATTATCAGAATATTTTTTATGGATATTAAATTAACATACAACAGAATCCATAAAAGCGCTTTTCTTTAGTTAAAAAAAATATTCCACGTGTATTCGTAATACTCTTTATAGGCTTGAATTTTCTCACCTTGATTTGAATTTCTCTTTGATGGTATTTTTGCTTTCCGTGTTATTTTTCAGTTGAATGAAGTGAGAATAGATGTTGCCGGCCTTTGAAGGTATTCCCTCCCTTATATGGACACCTGTTGCTTTCACCCCTATAGGATATGAGGCCGTATACCACATACGGCTTGCCTTCCAACCCCTCATACACTAGGGGTGTATTAAGTACTTACGGAACAACCTGTAGAGCCTTGCCCTATTATATTGCTGTTTATCCTGAAAGTTGGGTTTCCTTCACATCAAAACAACAATAAATATATTTATTTTTTTAAGATGTGAATTTTTTAAACCATATTGCAATCAAGAACATTATCACTAAGCAATCAATAAAATCAGTGTTTTAGTGAAGGTATAATCTATTAAAATATATTTTTATAAGTAGACCAAATGTCAAACTTTAGACAAACGCAGAAACTACACCAAAATATTTTTTGTAATGTGACCAATCACGGCTGATGATAATCTGGATCTAATCGTATGTATACAGGGTAGACTTAAACTTCCTTTATACCTGTTTCCCCTATATAAAAATTAAAAAAATAATTAGAGTATGGGTATTTTTATGGTATTTAGATTATTATGGGATAAGAGCGTCATATTATTATTAGCTAAAAATATGGTCACCACTAACAGGTAAGCCAAACAGTAAATTTAGTTTATTAATTAAAATAATTATATTTTTTTGGATAACCTACCCCTCATTAATACATTCTCAATTATTATTAAACAATCTATTATAGTATTGGAATATCCTTTGTTCATACATTAAACAAGAAAATAATTCTAATATTAAGTATAAAATATAAAAATTCCTTTCTATCCTCGTACTTCATTGAATAAATTATTTCATTGTATACTTAAGCTGGAATTTTTAGAGCACGTTTTTACATAGTTCGATTTATATGAATTTAAACTATTGGATAACTGTTTAACTATTAGATACATATATATATATACGGTTAGTTAATCCAGAAAATCAGAGTAAACCTGGGTCGAGATGATTATCGGATTTTATTAAACCCGTCCCAATTATAAATATGTATATATGAACCAAGAATACATAAATTAAAACAAGGTATTATTAAACAGTGGGAACAAATTTGTAAATAAATATTTGTATTTATTTATTTTTATTAAATATTTATATGTAAGTGTAACTTTTCTTGCTAGAGGTATCCGACTACTTAAAAAGTGAGTGGGGTTGGTTATCAATATGAGTGACGAGGGTTGAGAATAGTTTATCGTGGAAACGAGGGAAGAAAGAATATCGGCGGTAAAGATTCAGTCACCCCAACAAGGTCTGGCATAATAGTAGTATCTTTAGTCAGTTTCCTAGATATATATATAAATATAAAATACTAGGGGTGAGTCTCACTATCGAGCAACAAGTGGCCACCCTCTCCAACAATGGAATTTTTATAGCCCCAACCAAAAGAAGACGCGATGTCTCACTTCCCCTGAACAACTTTACGACAGAGCCGCCGGAAAATTTACCTTATAAATAAAAAATAAGCTCTCCTAATCTGCGATAATATGGCCAAGCATATTTTCAAATAAAATTTACTTCATGACAGAATAAAATCTCGAAAAACCAACTAAAATATATAAGATACGAACTGAACTACATTTTATAGATTTTTTTATAATTGAAATTGTGGAGAATGGCATTAAATTTATTGGAATAATTAGCTTGATACATTTCAAATAATTTTGTCATATATTATTTTGTTTATTATGTAGGACTTAACGCTTCACGGGAACTAAACAATTAAATCCAAACCAAGCACTACGTAATAATCTATATAAATAATACATAAAATCAAATCCTTTATTAATTAATAATAATTAAAATATAACTCTCAATCTTTTCTGTATTTTGAAAAATAACTAATTAATTTTTATTCATTTCCCTCATAATTAACAGTGAATATTATGAACTCATAACTTTTAAGTAGTTGATAATTTAATAGATAAATAAAAAAATATGAAAAAAAGAATGCAAATTTTTATCTGTGGCAACCATATTTCTTTCCACTAATAATAATAATCCGCAGTTGTTCCCTAAAAATATAAAATAAAGAAGCCGTTGCTTTAATAACGCCCGAAATGTGTAATTATTTAATTAATTGAGTAAAAAAAATATTTTTGCAAAAACCTTCCACTTCTTAAATTATTCTAACAGATTAAAAATCCACACTGTATAATATTTCAATATAATAGGTTCGCATTTTTGTTTATTTTATCATCTTTAAGAAAATCGGTTAGATTTTTATATTGAAAATTATTATTTTATTTTAATAGTAATAAGTACATAATTAAAGGTGTAACGATATAATAGTGGTAGATTTCAACACATACAATGAGAAGTTAACCTGAAGATGACTTGATGAAATATTATCACCATGCTTCCAAACATTTATAATTTCAATAAATATATTAAATATAATCAGAAATAAATATACTGTAACGATGATTTTTATGAGCTTGTAATATATTTAAATAATTTTATTTATATAAATATTTGACAATTTTAGTGTTTATCTCAAATGATAACAATAACGGATCTGTTATTAAAAATACAATGCAACGAGCACCATAACTGTACAATACTGGAAAGTTTACGATAAAAAAATTAATTGATCGATCAATTTTAATTGATTATCTTAACGACGATACTTCTTTAAAGATTTGGCTGCTTGAGCTGTTGAATCGATGATTTAATTATTTTAGAAGAACTTTCCCGTATTTTGTCTATGTAGTGTTAGACAATACAATGTGTAACGTGTGATTGAATGACTTTATTGTACTCTTTGAAATTCAATTAATTTATACATGCTTGTTAACATCTTGTATAACACATCTAGATTATCGTGTATTTCGATAAAGTGACCATGCATGTTCTTTAAAAGCAACAACAAAACAATAAATAAAATAAAAATGCCATAGAAATCTATAATATTATATATACAACAATAATTGGATTTTTATTAAATTACATTTAGAAATCTAAGATATAATTTTGTGCTTATATACTGTCTAACCCAACCTAAATACCTATTTTTTTATTATATCTGAATATTTCATTTAAATTAAATAATATCACGGCTTTACTACCCGTAAAAAACCAATTTTTTAATTGGCTTGGTTAATTTTTTATTTTTAAAAGCTCAAAATAAATATTATATTAATAAATTGAGATATATATTAAAAATATCATAAAAACGTGACCTCAAATAATAAAGTCACTTAATGAATTATTTTAATTGAAAATTAATCCAATTTGATCCAAATCTTATCAATTATTAACATTTATCATCATTTGTTTACGGAGAGCGTGTACATGTTTTTATTTAAATTTCACCAATATATTTTTATCTATCTCTTATATGTTTTTATTATTATATTTTTTATTCTGTTTCATATTCCAACTGACGAGTACTGCATTATCATCACTGTGACTTGGGGTCCCCCGTAATGCTCTAGTGGTACTGCAGTATAATAATATTATATTATGTATAAGTATGTATAAATAAAAAATCATTTAACTTGACATTATAAATTGTATTTAATAGAAGAAAGCCATTTTTCGTTTAAAATTCAATTATTTGACGAAAGAATGATAAATTATTGGTTTAAGATTAAAATCGCTATTATTTTGATACTGTTGTATTTAAAATTTCTCACACCGTTAGGATTTGTCACACTCATGCAACATATGTGACTATAATTTATCATTTTAAATAGATAAGAATATATTTGTCAGGCTTTTAAATGTCATGATGAATTGTTCATTTTATTTTATATGTGTTGCGAAGTCTTTATTGGGAGAGTAGATACTTTGTGGACGACCTTTTGGCGGGGTCTCATGGAATTCATTGAATGTTAATATAGCTGGTTTGGGCATCGATAGTGAAGTCCTAATGAAGTTGGTTGGTCTCCATAGTGATTTAAGATGTACACGTGAATATGCAAATAGTATTCGATTCACATGTCTTGAATGTTCTTTACACTTGACACAAGCGTATCACAAACTCCGTGTTTAACACTTTGTCCATGTCACAATACTAACGAGCCCAAACTCCTTATTTGTGGATATAATCTTTGCCTGAATTACTAAATAGGGAATTTTAGTGTTATCTTTAAACAGGAACGATCAAATCAGTGAGTGAGCGAATCCAAGACATGAGATGTAATTTGCACTGCGGCAGATAAACGGGATATTCTAAATGTATGCAAAAAATATTACAAAAGCTCTAGTTTATTCTAATTTTAATGCAGTTTTGTTTAAAAATAATTCAAAAATATAATATATTTTTAAACAAAAAAAAAACTAGCTCAGGGGATATGAAGCATGGCTACAAATACTGTGGTCATGGGTTCAAATCCCACTCAAGTCAAGAATTTTTAAATTGATTCGATCGGGAATAATATTAATAAAATCCCGATCGATCGTCTTCATCCAGGCTTACTCTAATTTCCTGATTTTTAAGGTAAATACTGAGGCGATTATCAAGTCGGGCAGAGCCGCTCTGTCGGTGACCTGTGTAACTAGTTATAGTTAAGATCACTGACAGACAATTAACACGTTGTTGTGTTTAAAAAACCCTCTCAAAAAGACCCTTTCTAAAATAAAAAAAGCTCCTCGGAGCGTAAATAAATAAAAATGCTAAGAACGTCGCGCAAGTATGCAAGTAATCAGCTGAAAATATTTTAGGAGACGATAGAGCAAAAAACAGCAAAAAATAATTGTTTCATAATATCTAAGTATTTAACAGAATATACCTACATACACGCAATTTCACTACTGCGTACTTAACAGAAACAACTGATGCGAAAAACACGGCCCAAACTCGATTCCAAAAGCACGAAAGATTTTTAAATATTTTTTTATTAATAATCTGTTTTTGCGATACCCTACCGCCCCTTAAAACATTCTCAGTGAGTTTAAGTCCACCCTGTACATAATTTAATCATAAATTCACGTTATTTTATTTATAAATTATATGCTCTAAATTATAGAGACTTTTTTATATATATAACGTTTATATAAAAAATAATAATAATACCAACCTAACAAAAACGGATGATGATTATAATTATATCAGGTAGAATTTAACACATATATGATTATTATGAATTGCAATAATTTATTTCTTTATTTATAATATAATATATAAATTATCGCAAAATAAGAAGCATCCAGAATGAATGGGAAAATAATTCGGTGAACTAGCGACGTTATTCAGTCGTTAGAAAAAGCTTTAGCGAAGATTCAAACCATACACGAAAATATATATTTTTACACCATTAATGACATTTTTCTCATGATTTAGACCCAAAAAGTATATCCATTTATATGAGGTTGTAATCCCAATTAAATTTCCTTTGAGAATATTATAAGTATAATATAAAAAAACATTTTGTTAATTAGAAAGAGTTACATATTTTGTTTGTGTCTATAGTGAGATATTAAATAATGTTGTGTATAAAATGGTTTTATAAATAATGTTAGAGTCGCCGATTAACTCGTTCACTGTTGCACATCGATTAACTTAATCGGTTCAATCTTTAACTGAATTAAGAAACTTTAAATGGATTACGCTACCCAGTCAACCATTTTTAAAACAAATACATGATTGATTGATCAATCGAGCATATTTTTTGATACTCATACAAGAGTTCTGACTATAAAATACGTTTTTATATTAAATTTTAATTATAATGAATGCATATTTATTGGATATGTTGGTGGTATTCTTTAGTGTGATTAGTTGATATTCATAAATTTTATAAAATGCATCCAGTTTATCCAGACATGAAGTATTTCCATCAAGAAGACATTAAATCGGGCTTTATGCAACCAAAGTGACTATACATTCTGAATATTAATTGAACTATTACATACATCAATGTGTTTTAATTTTGAAAATGTTCAAGATGCAAGGATTATGTCAGGTACCCATTTGATTTATTTTTCCACCTTAACTTAGGTAGATAAACTTTTTTATTTTGATTTTTTTTAGTGTTGGCTTGAAGAATTTCTTACATACTTTGTAGAGAAATTGCTTAGATAACATAAGCGAATATGTGTGATAAACTTTTATAACGTTTGCAAAACTGCGAGAACTTTTATGTGGCTGAACACATGAGCTACAAAAATATGTAAATAAATAAAAGATGACTAAAGTTATAAATGATTGAATATATTCATATTTTATTCAGGATAAATATTCCCAAATATAACAAAATTTCATTTTTAAAATATAGTAAATTCATATAATTGACCTTCATTCTGTTGTTATAAAATGATGACTACAAAGAACATTTACATATTTTTTCCTGCTTTTAATCGATTTGATTCGAACTGGATTGATTTATGAGTCCCTCTTTACATTCTCTAAGGTATATATTCTATACAAAATCTAAGGTAATATTTTTTGAAATATAGTACAACATGTTTTCATTTAAAACTAAAAGATTTTTTTCGCCATTATGTAATGCCATTGCGATTATTAAAAAAATATACTAAAACGGGCCTAAGCATTTTTTTGTAAAAAAAATAATTTATTAATAATAAAATAATTTATTATGAGAGTTTTAGAATCTTCGGTTTTATTAATGAGTGAATATATGTTGTCATTAGAGAATAATAAAAACAACTTTATGATCTCAACGCATTAGTTCAAGTACAATTTCAAGTTCAAGGTGAAGTTCAATTTCAACAAGGTATTGTTTTTGTCAACAAGGTATTGTTGACTTTGCAAAATGCGTAGTGCGTTTTGGTGAAATTACGCTGTACCGTACTTTGTTTACATATTCAAATCAGGCGGTCAATCATCCCTAATAAGTAAGAATCTCAAAGTTTTTAAAATAATAATTCAAAATTGAAAATATTAACTTGCCGACTTGGACCATTAATGAAGGTGTGGTTGTGTTACATTTAATGTATCATTCTTTACATTTAATTATTTGAATATCAATAAAAGACATGTTGTATACACAGCTTATTTATTTCTATTCTGCATTTTTTATAGAGAGATTAACATGAAAAATAATTTTATTTATTATATTAATTCATGTGTGTCTCGTTTGTAGAGAGAACGACCCATAGCAATAAAGCATTTTAAAGTCGGTCATTTGGTGTGTGGATCGTAAAAATGCGGTACTCAGCATTATATTACGAACTACGCGACTGATTATACGAAATTACGATGGTATCTGCTACTAATTACAAAGTTAATATTCGCTTATGTAAAAAAAAAATTTGAGCCGTCTTAAGTGGATTTCGAATTCAGTATAAAAGCGATTCAGTTTTTGGTATACGAAAAATACGATTAATCCTACAATTATCATTGACCTATCGCTAAACTTATAAATGGGTTTAATAAAATATATAAATGGGGTTAAATAAAAAATTAAATATTAAACAATATAATAGTGGTTACAAAGTGTTTTGTTAAAGTATCTACGGCAATTTGCGATCTGTAACTTGCACGCGTCACATGTCTTGCCATTATAAACATTGCTTATAAACCATTTACAATTTTATTTAAAAAAAATACATAATTGATCTGATGTCAAAAATACAACAATATAAAATTTTACAAGAATATAAAATATAAAGAATATGTGATTTTTTTTCTCAGTAATATTACTCTTAACATAATGTATTTTTAGTACCTTATACCTATAGTTTGAGTTCTAGTATATTTTTATTTATTATATCTTTATTTTAATAATTTAATGATTAGATTATATTTTTAGACATTGACACAGTTTGGTGTTTTTTCCACATTGTATGCTATGTTAAAAAGTTATTATACAAACTTGAAAAACATGTTAATGAATTAGTAACCCACATTTTTTATCATAATTGAAAAACCAATAAGCACTTTATTTGAGTTCACTTTTAATAAAGACCTCCATCCACAATACTATTCCGAAAAAAATACAATTACTTATTAATATAATACATTTATTGGATTAAGCCTTATTGTACATAATTAAGATACCTACATTTTTTTACCTATACATTATATTTTAGAAAGAGCGATGCGATATATTTTATATTGTATTATAAGTGCATAAGGCATTAGTCGTCATCGATTATACAAACAAATTTAATAATATTTACACTTTAATGAACAAGTATTAAGACGGTATGTTCACATAATCTCTTGTACGCTTTCGACCACATTTTCATATTTAGAGAATTATATGCACTGTCGCTCTCACTCCTTGTTTGCAACCCCTAGGACCCATACTAACATACTCCGTCACTCCCCATTAACCAGATCCATAGTTCTTTTGAATGAATGGAATGCCAGTGGGGTGGAAAATGACAGATTTGTCATGCCTACTGTAGAAGTATGAAAGAATTCCTTAACTTTAAGCAATCATGATGTTCTCTATATTTTTTATAATATGTTATGTTTCTTCATTTTTCTCACCTTTTTTCTAAAATACTGACAAATTTCCATCATTGCCGAACCGCATTTGGTTTTTCCTGTAATGGCAAGGTGATGATGGTTCATGCTTTCCTTGTATGATTAATTATATATACATATTAGATAAATAATTAAAAATATATTATTTTGATTGTATTCGTTATTGACTCCTGGCCATTGTAAGCATGCATGTGTTAGACGAGAGAGGAGGAAGTTGCGTGAGGGACATTGTATGTGAAACTATCTGATATCGAGAATGGCGAATCTTTACTGCACCTATGATTTACAAGTCCGACCAACACTCTTCCTGTCGTAAACCAACCTACCTGGCCACAATATACCTAATACTATAATACATAAGGTCAGCGATAAATCACCTGCTACTTGCTTATGAGTGATGACCCACGCACAAAATATGCAAAACGCTTTCCCATGCTCACAACACATTTATAGATGAACTTTAATGGTCATCGCCCTGTTTTTAAATATTAATCGCAATATTAGATCTTGTTGTATATGGGCCGTATGGAGTATTTGATGTTATAGCACGACACAAAATCGTGTGAAACAAGACAAAAGCAATAATTTTAGTGCAAAATATCGTAATTAACATGACGTATGATCATCGTGAGCCGATAGCGTATGTCCGGGATATGCGTTCAACGGGGCCACATATAAGGTGACCATCATCTCAATATTTATTATATACATTATACAAATTATATAGACATTACCTTAAGGAGAGGTTGAAATCGCTCAAATATTTTTTAACTATAACTTTTAATTCAGTATGTCAGTAAGACAAAAATGTCCATATTTTATTTAAATATGTATTTTTTATCGCTATCATGAATACTTTATATTATTTTAATAAATTTTCACAAAATAGGCATTATTTAAAGGGCAGGTCGAGATTGCTTAGGAATATTTTTTATCTGTAACTTTTATTTATTTATTTGTCTAATATATATTATACTAATATAACCATCATCACCTTGCCATTAAAGGAAAAACCTAATGCTGTTCGACAATGATGGACATTTGTCAGAATTACTGTAGATACCAGATTTTAATTCGATGTGTCAAAAATGACCATATTTTATTTAAATATGTAGGTTTTCTCGCTATCATTAATACTTTTATAAATGTAAAGCCAAACCTACTATATATTAGCACCAAACTATTATCCATTAATTATAAAGAAATACAATTATTTGAATATCACAAATCCTATCGTTGAAATCTGTGTTTAGATACGTTTACATTTTACTGAGATATCGAATTTTATTGTAAGCAATAATATTTTAAAAGAGAATTTTGAAGTGTTCTCTCTTTATCCAGTTTTTTTTTTGGAAATTGTATCTATACCAAACGAAGTATTTTAACTTAGTTATGTTTATTCATATTTATACAATATTATTGAAACATTGTGTCTTGTGTCTTATTTTCTATATTTTAATATGTTTATGAGAGTGTGCACATGTTTCTATATAAATTAAATTAATATCCTTTTATCTTTCACACTGTACCATATTTTATATGTTTCTTCTCGTTTTATTTGTTAATAATCATATCCTTTTTCTTTTTTTTCATGTTCCAACTGACGAGTGCTCCATTATCATCATTTCGACTTGGGATCCCCAGTAATGCTCTAGTGGTACTGTAATATGATATAAAATGTATTTATAAATAAATAATTATGTATTATGTTGATGATGATACCACCATAGTTCATTTATTTTTTAAATAATAGTTTCGTAGGTAGAGTTTATTAGAATACAGTACAGATTTGTTTCTTTTGTCTTATATTTATTTAGTATAAATAGTCACCCTACATATTGCGAGATATAGTAATATGTGTGGCACACCTCTACAAGCTCGTGACTAAGTCTAATGAAACGATTTGTAATAACGCCATGTATGCAGTATGTGCATGGTGTCTTCACACCATGTAAGCCAGGACAGAACACCATACACACAACCTTCTTCTCCTTGTTCTTAGATCGTATCGGAATAACATGATCGTGTCTTCCATGGAGAAAGTCACATGTGTGCCTAACTAATTCTTCACTATTGCAACCACTAACCTTTCTCAATGTGTAATGTCAATTATACGAATAAACAGACTCACGACACAATTAAATATCAGTTTGGTAAATAATGCATCTGCCGAGACTATTATATTAATTTTAATTCAGATCATTATTAAAGTATCGCACTAGAAAATGGATATGGGGTATTTTATATATTAAAAAAATCGTCATTAAAGGAATGAAACTGTGAATATACTACCTACCTTTATTTTATATGTAATTTAATCTTTGTTCCTTATGTTTGTACAACAAATTTCAAACTTAAGATACACGGCGAACTTACTACGTGATTAGTGATATCGTAACATTATAGAATATTTTCCTATAATAACTGTTTCTGGAAATGTGTGGCATTTACTCTACACATTCATGAAATAATCCATACCAATGTATATTATTGATAAGAATAGAGGCCCCATGACTATTCTCAATTTATAATTTTGTAGAAGAATAAAAATGGTATTAATTAAATTTCAGAATCAAGTTATGCCGTGAACGGTTCTGATTGGTCATAAAGTCATTCGCGTTATTTTTCTTGATGCTGTCTTCTTCCCCTTCTAGAGATAAAATAAGTATTTATTCAGTAAAAAATATAGTAAATAATAAGGTAATTTTTTATGATTTGATTATTCCTTTATGCTTATATACATAATTTTATTATAAATACATCTTGTAAAAAATAATGTTAGTACCTCATAAATAATGGTTAAAATGTATTACAAGCAAGGTTATTTTTTTATATATATTATAATATGTCTCGTGAAAAATTATAATTAAAATGATCATTGTCATCAAAATAAGATAATCACATTTTTTTTCATCCATTGATTCTATAATCATATTTAACATAAAACAAATATTGTCCCTTTGCTTAATAAAAATATACAAGTCACTCTTTTAAAACAATAAAATCACATTTTCTACCACAATGAGCGTTTTTCCTCACGTTCACATCATATTAATTATTTTATTAATTATTATGTTTTATTTAGGGAAACCTTCAATTTAATTAGTTAATTTAAATATAATAATAATGATGATGGTGTGCTGATACAAGGTTTTGTTCGGTCGTGCGGTCAAAGAGGCTTCAATATGACAAGCGACCACCGGAGTTCGAACCTAAGATGACTTTGCAAAACTCTCACCAAATATTTATATGACAAACTAACATATTGCCTCGGCCACATTCTTTATGGAATGGAATTCATTATGGAAAAAATAGCATGCATATATATTGTCTTCATGCTTCGATGATTTTAATCCGATAAGGGATTCATGTAAAAAGATTCAATTGATTGCAATGTATTAAAAAATGGTAGGTGAAGAGTAGAACAAAAATTAATCAAATAATGGTAATATATATAATTTTGAACTTTTTGGAGGTGTGGTGAAAAATGCATTTTTGGGTAAAAAATAATACACTTTCAATTAATCGTGAATATTTTAATACAATTTTTTTATATATATTTGCAATAAAATATACTATGTGAAAAATGTTGCTTATTCTTAAATTTTTAATATTATTTAGTTTTCAGCAGGTGTATTTGAATATATTATTTTTCTAATATTTATAAGGCGATAATTGAAGGTAAAAAATTATAAATTTAAATATTATTAGATAATATTTTATAAAAAAATATGTCCGTGGGCTTAATCTTTTATATTAATACTCAACCTTTACAATATATCTTATAAAAATGTCTTTTCTCAAACATTAAATTGTACAAATATAATGTACCTCACTCTCTTTCTTTGAGCAGAGTTATAATTAATATTGATTATACGTATTTTGACATTTCTCTCATATCAAGGTATATTATTTTGTTTTAAGGTTGATCTGCATTTGCATATAATGATTACAATTCAGTTAGTCAGCATTATTGTTTTTAGTCGACATATTCTGTAGATATATTATCACCCTTCGATAGAAATACTGACTTAACCATTCTATTTATATTAAAATAATGTAAAAGAGAAATGTGTAAATGGAAACAAAAATATTTGGTTTTGCTAACCCGAATACAGGTGCAAGTAGTAACAGGTGGTGTATTCTCATGGTTGTTAAATATATATAATATTTATAGTAGAGAGTGTATGGGTGTTATAATTAACAATAAATCGTGTGTTTGATATAGTATTGTGTGTAATGGTTTAGTGAATGATAAGGCACGAAGTGTGGTTGGTGGTTCAGACAGGCCGTTTAGGACATCTCATGATCAAGGAGATCGCCGACAATCAGCTCTTTTATCTTTGCCGACACACGTGAGAATACAGGTATTATCAACCCACATTTTTATACATTCCAATAAGCCTGAATCCTTTTCGCCTTTCAATAAGACTAATACAAGTATTCCTTTGGTGGTATAATTTCAATACAACGAGTAGGTATACTAGTATAAATGTTAAATTTTAGACAGATATCCGATTTCTCATAAGCAGCCACGATTGTTCAGGAATACTATATAATAAATTTATGTCGACCCTCAGCTGTAATTAAATACGGCCTCTTTAAATTATCAATGTTATTACAATTTCTTTATTATGCATAAGTTTTTACATTGATTGATAGAACAATACATCTTTGGAAGCAGACTTAGGTGTACAGAGTGTTTACATCTTTTTACCTATAACTAACATGAGAATGTTTTATTTAAATTTGACATGAGTAATAGTATTTTATTAAAGAAAGAATGGGAAAAAAATAAAAATCCATTTACAAATTTGAATATTAATAAATAATAACAACGATAAAAGCAATATTAACAAAACAGTTACAAAATATAAAGCTTAAAAACTAAATAACAATTTGTTTGCGTAAAACTAGTTTTGAGTTGAGTGGATTATTGGAAATTTTATTTTATTTTTAAAAATAATATCAGTTGTGAAAGTTCAATGGTAAAATGAACTTACTCTTATGATTGGGTTTGTCGGGAAGTTAGTCATTTTAGTGTAATGTTTTTTACTGAAATCTGCGATATTTGCTTTGATAATTTTTAACTTAATGTCCTCGTGGACTTCTTTAAGAAATGTGCCAGGTTCAAGATCTAAGGCTATCTTAAGACACTTGATTTGGACAATTTGAATTTTATTGATATGGATTTGTGCCACAGTAGACCAAGCTGGGCATCAAATATTGGGTAATTATTATTAAACTAGTACAATACTTATACAAAATGTATCCATATCATTTCATTCATTTAATCCAATACATCCAACATTATCTAATTACCATTGTTAAATTAAATTATTTGGTAAATTTATTTCATGATTTTATTAAAATTTACTTACTCCGAGATTTTTTATAATAAAAAACACAAGACTTTTGTATTCATATGTTTTTCGGATAATTGTAAACACATACATTTACTTTTACGATTCGATGAGCTCATTGCTTATTATTATTATTTTATTAAATTGAATACCCCTGGAAATGATCTTCTATTGATTAATTTTAAAGATACAATATGTTTGTTTTACGATGTTGTATATCCATACTCGTATTAAACACATACACACGATTTCCGAACAAACATATTTATAACAATTAAAATATACATCAATATGGCCTAATAATTATTATTTTACAAAACTACACATTTATAATATCTATAATATGTTTGAATCAGATAAACAAATAGCCGGTCCAGATTAATATCTCTGAGCTCATTACCGCCACATTA
>JAGTTH010004775.1:0-16007 GCA_022606485.1 Agraylea sexmaculata
CGCATATTATCATCAGACATACTTTAATCTAATTATTGTAAAAACAGTTTATACAGGAATTAGTCAGGTAAAATAGAGCCTCCATAATTCGGACGACTTCTTCATGGTTTGCTTAAATATTTTTTTTAGAATGGTCAGATGAAGTCAATTTTTCTTATACTGAAAGGATGTTTTTGTGTAAATTAATAAATGAAGCATTTATACATACATAAAGGAATTCTTCAAATAGTTGATCAATAGCATTATAAATAAACTTTATATGAATTTGTATACTGTATTTTTTACTTTGAAAAGTGTATACATACTATAATGTAATCTAGTTATAAATCTTAAGTGATTGGATTATTGAGACTGTTCTGAATGGTAATTCCCATTCGATTACCAAAGTGAAGAAATTTATTGTATTTATTAAATATCGCAAGTTTAAAGTCAAAATATTGAATCTGAACCCATATTTTTTACATACCGCGTTACGTGTATAAAGCCTAATATTAAATATTAAATTATTTTAATAGTTATCGATGGTTTAGCACAGCTGCATTTGTAAGAATGTGAGACTTGCAGTTAGTTATTTATGCAATGTACTCCATTATACAGTTTGTTGTCACCAAGTATCACAAACTCACGTCTTCATCCTCACATTTACACCATAACCTATTCAGAATATCGATTACATTCACCTAAATCATGATAATATGCTGCTTTAGTTACTTGTGCCAGGTAAAATATAACTATATGACAAGGTGTGGACATTTTCATTGTGGGCGATTGAGTGCGTGAGGCACTCAATATCATCATCAGATTTTCAAACTCAATTATTAATAAAAAAAACGGTCCAATCATCCTCACGCATCAGTTTTCGGTCAAGATCAGGATCGTATATACTTATAATATATTGAAATCCGTCGTGTCTCCGCCGATCTGATGATGTCCAATTAAAAGGGTCCGGTGACTTCATTGATGCGATATGAGAATGCTCATTAATGGATTCAGGAGGAGGTTCTGTGGCTGTGAGGAAGTTCCGAGAACCGTCGTGACAGATTGGATGCACCACAACCATGATGATGATGATGATGATGATGTTGGTGATGGTCCAAGTGTTGCACTTCTCTTCTCACATGTGGCCTTTTAGATACAATCGGCAAATATTTATATATAGGACGGGATACAGTCAACTATCTGGACTCTTCGATCTGTCCTCTTGGTGAAAAACAAAGCCTCAAGTTAATTAAGCAGACCGAGCGATTTCGATTTGCATTTTCCATCAATTAAATGCATAGGAAACTATCATCTTATTCACATGTATAATTAAAATGTATTATTTATAATCAACGTAAAAATTGCTCTTACGGGATAACGAGTACTGTTCAAATGAAAAGTCATCTTTGAGGGCTGATGAAGTAGCAAAAAAAAACGAATTAATTATGAATTGTATTGTTATTCGGTGGCTCGGGCGTGACTTGTCGATGTCCTGTTTTATTAATTACGTCTGGAATGACGTGTAGATGATGACTAAGATATCCCCATACAAGATAAGCATCACAACAGACCATCTCACATTCCCACCACTAATTAAAGATCTTTATCATCACTACGTTGAGCTGACTACCCGCCCACACTACCACCAAACAAGCCCAGATTACACTACCTGACAGACAATATACCATATTCATTTTAAACGTAGTATTAAGTTTAGTTTTTTTTGCAATATTTCTAATTTTATTATATTTTTTATTGCAGGTGAAGATGAAGAATGGAGTACGGAAAGTGAGACAATGTCAGTGGAACCAGTCGTCAGTAAGGAGAGTCCGCCTCTGCCGAAGTTACGACTCAACACTAGCTTGGCCACTGATCCAGCTCTACAATCCCCTATGAGAGCACCTTCTGCAGCCCCACAGTCTAACCCAACTCCACCCCCGCCTCATGACTATCTATCTTCATTACCACCTGCACTGCAAACAGCTCTTGCTGCTGGACTGTTCCCGCTTCCTTTCCCCGTCGACAACCAACCTCCGCCATCAACGAGAGGAGGAAATGAAGAACCACCGCCGAGACAAATTGCTGTCCCTTTGTACATGTGCACACCCTGTGGAATTAGATTTTCATCCCCCAGTACCCTAGAAGCTCACCAGACCTATTACTGTTCACATAGAATTCAAAAGACAGACTCGGAAGACAAAGGATCAAATGCGGATGCTGGCAGTGGAACTGGTCACTCTAATGATGAGTCTACAGGCGATGGTCCAAACAAAGCTTCCAAAACTGGAAAGCAATACACGTGTAGCCATTGTTCATATAGTGCTGATAAAAAAGTCAGCCTCAATAGACATATGCGAATGCATTCCATTTCTCCAAGCCCTCCCTCAATACCGAGCTCCACTACGTCTAATGGAGAAATCAACCCCGAACTCTCTCAATCACCTGTTCAAATGGTCCAAGATAGATATTGTGCCGATTGCGATATACGATTCAGCTCAACCAAAACATTTAGAGCTCATAAAATGCATTATTGCAGCACCAGACAAGTAGTCAAATCAGCTGTTACGTCAGTTACTCCTTCAGTGACTCCCACTGTAACAGTTAAAAGTGGATCGTCATGTACCTCGGGATCTTCTCCACCGTCTCCCAATGATACGTGCAAGTCACCTCCGTCTCCCGCTTCCGCGACTCCTGCTCCACAACCGCTTTTAGCCCTTCCCACAAATCCTATACTCATAGTGCCATATTCCCTTTTCCGTGGAGCTAGTGTCCTTCCAGGATCAACTGTCCCCGGCCTTCCGAATTCGGACACGCCTTGCTTCTTGATGCCAAACGGCACAATACAACCAATGTCACAAGCATTTAGCAATGCCGCCCGCCAAATCTTGAATGCAAGTGCACAGGCATCTGAGGTGCTGAAGTCTGCAAACAAACCTCGCGAGACATCAAGCTCTAGAGATCCATCGTTACCTTTAGATCTAAGTGTTAGAAGATCTCCTGAAAATGGAAACTCTCCCGATATTGAAATGGACGAACATGAAAAAGAAAATCGCCTTCAACAAGCTATGACACCCGAGCAAATAGTATGTGCACCCTCTCTGCCAAGTTCGCCTCAACTGACACCATCTCCGATGCACGGAAGCTCTCCTGACTCTAGAGAATCTCCAAAACGAAAACGCATGGATTCGAGAGGCAATAGTCCAAAACGTTCAGCGCACACACCCAAATCAATATCAGACGAAATAATCCAGGTGAATCAGAAAAGCAAAACACCAGTCCATATGCCGAGCGGTATAATGCCGTTTCCCATTCCTCCGTTACTTTTAAGATCGGGAGCATCATTGATAACTCCAGAGATGGCCGTGAGACTCGCAGCTGAACTTCCCACTCTTCAAACAACACCACAAGTCCTCGTCAAACAAGGTGTTTCGAAATGCAAAGAATGCAATATTGTATTCTGCAAATATGAAAACTATCTAGCTCATAAAAAGCATTACTGCTCTGCCAGAGGACAGAACGAAGACGAAGAAGGTTCCAAGTCGGGTAGTCCACCACAAAGCCCCAACAATAATCTCACTGGGAAAACGAGTCCTGTAACTCAATACCAGCAGCTTATATGCGCTGCATGTGGCATTAAATTTACATCATTAGATAATCTGACAGCTCATCAATCATATTACTGTCTCAAAAGAGCGGAGATTCAAGTGAAGCCCGTAGAAAATGATAATGTGAGAAAGTGCGCGAAATGCAAAGCTCCCATGGAAGCTGGTCACAATTGTGAATCTATGCTAAGAGGACCAGATGGTTGGAGATGTCCTTGCTGTCCAGTGGTCAGTGCAACAGCAAATGCTGCTCAAAGACATATGGAGACACACAGTGGAGTTAAGGCATTTCGCTGTACCATCTGTCGATATAAAGGAAACACACTGAGGGGGATGCGAACTCATATTAGAATGCATTTTCAAAAAAGAACCACAGACTTACACGTAAGTTAATATTATTAAATAGCCCAAATGTTTATGTTTTAATGTTTGTATTTTGTTGATTACAGGAAGAGGATTACATCACATGCATTTTAGATAATGAAGTATCAAGATCACCTGTAGATCTGGGAGGCTCAACTCCTTCACCTGTGGTGTTAGCTCCTCCCCCAGCTGTATCGACATCTCCTGGTGCTGAATCTCGTTCAGATCGACTCCACTATTGCGACTCTTGCAACTATAGCTCTACATACAAGGGCAACGTAGTTAGGCACACTCGCCTAGTCCACAGTGGATCTGATACTAAATCACCAGGCATGTCTTACATCGGAGAAGGTGAAGAGTCCCTCGTACTCAACGGCAATGAGAATCACAAAGAAGACGAAGAAACCCGGCCTAACGTGATTGTCAAACAGGAGCTGCAAGAAAACTCAACGTGCGACTCGATGGAAAACGAAGATGCCGGAGCCAAAAGTGATGACTTTGATGTGAGCGATATTAAAAAGGAGAAAAAAGACGTGTCTGACTCGGAGTCGGATATTCTAGATTGTTCAAAACTCGGTCCTAAATATTGTAAATCGTGCGATATATCATTCAAATACCTATCAACCTTCATGGCCCACAAAAAGTTCTACTGCTCGAGTCATGCCGGAGAGAATGTCTCTAATGCAAGTAATAATAATCTAACTGCAAGAGCGACTGAAGCTTCAGTTTTGTAAATCTTCACGACCAATATATTAGCAGGCCATATTGGATATTTAAATATCAAGATGCCGGACCAAGCAGATGAGTTTGACCAGAGACAACACTAATTGTCTCAAGCATTCTTGATATTTATACATCCAGCTGTATAGCCTGCTAATATATCGTCAAGCTTATTCAATAAAACCACATTGCTTTGCAATCATTCACTCCTAAATGATATTGATTTATCATAGTTTGTTAAGTCTTCATGTTTGTATACGGCCACAAAGAAGCCCTGTGCAATATACATATATAAAATATTTGTAGATACCACACTTATTAATATATTATTCAATATCTGTGTAAAAATAGTTAAGTCACATTTTATACTAAGAATCTTTTTTCCATTTTATCAACTCAAAGAATCTCCATATAATGAATCTTTTGAGGGCCAGTTACTATTTGAGACAGTGTATAATTAGCCACTAAAATATGTATGGTGCATTTACTATGTTTATTATAATATTTACATTGTTATTCGATTATTGTGTATCATTTTTATTATAATAAGCTAGTTTTAGAAGTGTATGTTAATGTTAACATTATGGAATGTTAATTCAATAATATTTGGCAGTGTATACGTACATAATAATCGTTATTATATGATGTTGTTATTTGATTTATTGTCGTTTTCTTTTTGTTGCAAGATCTTTTTTTTTACAATACACAATCATTATGCATTGAACAACTCGAAAATTAAAATTTAAATAGTTATTTTTTTTACTTTAACTGACTAAAATGAACTGAATAATTACCACTAATCCCAGAGCTACAGATTATTTTTTACCACAAATGGCTATGATTGGTTATATAGTAACATATGTATTGTGTTGCGGTGTGGCAAATCACAACCATATGTAGAAAAACAAAGAGTATTGTTTGTACAGTAAACGTCACTGTTAAAACCCATACCATTCATAGTGCGGATATTAGAAGGCCGGACAACTGGATGATAAATATCAAGATGACCGACCAAGCAGATGAGTTTGACAGAGGCAACATTAATTGTCTCACTCAGGTTCGTCTGCTTGGTCCATTATTTTGATATTAATACATCCAGTTGTCTGGCATTTTAACGGTAGTTAAGCTCAGGTTGTGATAGTGACGTTTACTTTACACATTTGTGGTATAAGGAATATTGGTTTCATATTGCATGATCATATTTCGACCAATTAGAAAGTTTCGCGCAATATTAAACCGCATGCTTACAACTGTCGCAAGCTCTACAAATATAAAAAATAATCTGTAGTTACCGGTTGTTTGCTTAAATTCCACCATTATTTAATGTAATGACCATGACAAAAAATATACTGTTTTAATGTGCAAAAATAAAAAATAATGTACTGTGCGTTTCGTTTAATAAATACTTTCGTCGAAGACTGTCAAAGTTATACGAAACGCACTAAAAAATAGTCCTAACGATACATTTAATATTGTTATTTTCACAAACTATTGTATAAATTAATATGCGATTGAATGTAGGTACCATTAATAAAATTATGCCAAAGCATCGATAGAAATAATCTGAAAGTATCACCGATTAAATAAATTATCCAAGCTTTTTTCTCACGGCCGACTTGTATTTGCATTTATTCTCGAATTTTTACTATTTAATTTATAAAAAAAAACCACTTAATTGTAGCCTCATGACAAACGCGGAACGACCAAGAGTGAATGTTTTTCATTGATCTGATTTTGCTATTGATTGATAATAAAATGTGTAAAATGCCATACGATTTCAAGAATCTTCATGTTTAGGTTTATGTCTTCTTCGATCCTGATATATGATTTCTTTGTAATAGGGATGCATGTGATTTTAATGTTTAATTCATCTCTACGATACGCCGAGCCTCTTAAGGCAACTATTTGTTGGATTGTATTTATAAATAAATTCATACATATTATAAAATTATCTGAGACAATAAACTATCAGTCATAATTATATTGTGATATTTTATTTTAAATTTATAATTAAAACCGCTGTGATCTCGTAAGTTTTGTAGTGTTGGTAAATTATCTCACATCTGGGTTGGGATTTGATTATTTTTTTACTAATTGTATACTTTTAGAGTGTATAATGAAATTTTAATATGATTATTACAAAATTTGTTTATTTAATACTCAAATGGGATTTTACAAAAAAATCTCTGTATGATAATTTAAAAAAACAACAATAATCTGAACAAATATAAATAAAAAAATACAATTTTATGGTATTAGTGGAAGTGTTAAAAAACATATAATTATAAAATAAGGACTGATTTTAATAATATGATTGATTATGATAATTGAAAAATTTGATTTTTTGATGTAGCTTACATTATAGAGGAAGAAAAAATATTTAGACATTTTTAATTTATTAAATATCACAACAATTTGATAATATAAGGCTTGTATATAATCAGTACAAATAAAAAATGTAAGTATTTTATAAATAATATGAAGGTACATACCTTTATTTTAAATAAGAAAAAGAATCATAAAAAGTAAACAATTATAAGAACACAATTAAAAGTCTTTTGGAACAGGATTTCTTAACTAATACTTTAAAATTATACAGGGTATAATGAAAAAATTGAGGTAGGTATTTGGATATTTTATACTTTAAATACCTAATCAATTTTTAAGATAAATATAATATATCTACTTACTTTGTCGAAAACCCACACTCCCAACAAGGATCTTTTATTTAAAGAAAATTAGTCGAATAGTTTTATGAAACATTTCAAAATATTTATATTTAACCCTTGACCCATTAAATAAAAAATATTATCATAGAATAAAAAGTCTAACATTATAGAATTTACTATTTTTATTAAATATTCTTAGTATTTGAGTGTATAAAATTATTTTATTATTGATATTGCAGTGGAGTTTGACACTCTTGGCGACGCGTCACCGTAACCGTACACCGTAAATCGACCAACAGTATAGCAAATCAAGTCCAGCTTAACTATACAGGCCAGAATTCTACCGTACAGCTGTGAACGGCAGTCGTTCGTACGGCGCTCATTGTATGGGAATTCGGCCAAATTATATACTTTTCAACGATCACACTGCTCTATACAACCTATTTACACTACGATCACAATGAAAAAAATATCACCTAATCTTATATATCTACTCTACACAACCACTAAATTTATGTACGCGTTACTATAATATATATATATATATATATATATATATATATATATATATATATATATATATATATATATTCAATTAATACTACCAAAATATGATTAAATATAAATGATTAAATACAAATATAAAAATAATAGTTATACATGTAAATATGTAGTAATAATGTAGAGTAGATAAATTGAAATAGGTGATATATTTTCCATAAAGTTTTTAGTGTAAATATGTATATTAGAGTGGTGTAATGCTTGAAATGTATATAATATTGCCTAATTTCCATACTTCGTACTGTATCTGCGACCACAGCGCTGACGTCACACATTCTACCTGGAGGCCCGTGTAATATGATAGTTATTCGTCTAAATATGTAATAATAATGTAGAGTAGGTATATGGGAATAGGTGATATATTTGTAATTGTGATCGTAGTGTAAATATGTATATTAGAGTGGTGTAATGCTTGAAATGTATATAATATCGCCGGATTTCCATACATCGTACTGTATCTGCGACCACAGCGCTGACGTCACACATTCTACCTGGAGGCCCGTGTAATATGATAGTTATTCGTCTAAATATGTAATAATAATGTAGAGTAGGTATATGGGAATAGGTGATATATTTGTAATTGTGATCGTAGTGTAAATATGTATATTAGAGTGGTGTAATGCTTGAAATGTATATAATATCGCCGGATTTCCATACATCGTACTGTATCTGCGACCACAGCACTGACGTCACACATTCTACCTGGAGGCCCGTGTAAACAACATTCGTTGGCCCCGAGCAAATCTCAAGTTTCGAGCAAGTTTTTATTATATTTGTATTATCTGTCACAATGGCCGATAATCGTAGTATGTATCGCGGATTATGCGGTAGATAGTTGCGGCTTTCCCAGACGACGCGGGCTACAATTATAATATGTAAGGGAGGTTGTTGTTGTAGAACGAGCAAGGTCCGATAAGCCAGCGGTGGTGTGTGTTTTTTGAGTTTTTTTTATTTGGTGTTCGGCGTGTCGTTATCGCGGACCAGCAGGCCCCAATATTTTTAATAGCTCTCTACAGCAAGCAGTGCTACAACTAGTAATACAATATAGGCTGCATCCAACCATAGGGGTCTGATAGTGCGCCAGCCATACTTATCGCTAACTCACTGCCAAAAAGAGAACACACACATTATATATACATACCTATACTATACATACAGCATAAATAATACACAATCCATAGATATAAACATAAGCTATCGCATGAGTGGCTAAATGCGTGTTTAGTTCAAGTACATCAAGTGGCCAAAAACATGAGTTACCTGGCAACCATTATACTGTAAACATCTCTCTTCATATATTCAGTTATATTTCACAGTAAAATGGGTAAATGCATTGTTACTACATGTCATATGGACTCAAACATACACTCATTTAGGCTCACTTTTTACCAAAGACTACTTCTTTAAGATGTTTAATATATTATTGCGTTTTAATCGTCAAAATATGGTAACAACCACTCTCAGGGGTCACTAGAAATGTGTTGAGTGAGGGAGACACACTTATGCCTTTATCGAATAGGAGAGAAGAGTGCAACAATACACTGGATAAACAAAATTACACGAATTATTTATATGCAATCTATGACAATCACTATTTGTAAGCACCACACTTTAATTGCTGAAAAAACACTAAATAAGATCAAACTTTATTAGTGTGATCAATCTGTGTCGCTTGTCCAAAGTAAACCGACTCGATTAGACTCATTTTTGCAGAGATGTGCCAAAGTCAAACGAATATTAGTCTCTTTTCTACATTATCTTTTCCCTAAGTGCAATGAAGATATATGTATAAAAACAATAAGTGGCAAACAAGAGAGGCAGTAGTAACATTCGATTATTTACAATGACATATTTTTCCTCATATCTCTTTCTTATATTAATAGTGTAGATACTAAATTATAATACTCTTTCGACTTTAGCACATCTCAGCACACTATGCTATGCATATTATTTTACAAAAAAAATAATGGTCGGAATTTTTATTTTCTACGACTCCATAAGATCTGTTTAAGCACATTCTTCGAAGAGAGAGGTCATTAATTTTTATTTTAAAGGCCTTTTAACTTAATTTTTATATATATTTGGTTAGAAATATAGATTCTCGGTCGTTGCAGTATTTTTACTACAGTATAAATGTTAGATAACTTAATAAATAAAGTCCATACATTAATAGTATGGTTAAACTCCTCTATTTTTAATGATGACCATGGAAATGTAGTTAGAAAAATTTTGAGTAATGCTTTTTTTAAATAATTAAATTTACGTAAAATTATAGTGAAATTTTATGTTAACAAAACAACACTACAGTCTGTCGACGTATTCAAGTATAAAAAATAATTTCCCCAATTTTAAATTAATCCTGCCATTTCATAATAGTCCTTTATTTTTTTTTCATTTTTACTAAAACATTTGTTTATATTTTTTACAGGTGCAATTTGATGAGAATAAACCAAAGGTCCACAAAATGATAGCATGGGCTCACGCTTACCGCCAAGCGAGGATAGGACATTGGGAAGTGTGTGCCCGAGATGCAGAAAGATTCAAACAGAGGATCACTGTAACGTCAACATGCCTCGATTGGGTTCTCAAGAGGGAACATAGAAACAGAATATTCTTCCAGCGATTCAGGCCATTGTTGATGAGAGCCTTACGGGAAGAGAAAGAGGCCAAAGCTAAGGAAACTTTGAGACTCAAGGAAGAAGAAGCGGCGAGAATTAAAAAAGAGGAAGAAATCGAAGCATTGAGAATTAAATTGGATGAAGAAAAATTATTGGAGATTGCGAATTCAGACACGGATAAGAATGACGCCGAAAAAGTGAATGAAACACTGAACGATAGTGGCATTATCGATTGTCTTCAAAGTGGGACCGAAGTGGTGAAAAATGAGAATGTAGCCAATGGCTGAATGTGTGTTCAACTAATTTAAGCCGTGGAAAATTAGATAGATAATTTGTAAATTTCACAAATGTACAGTGATAGTTGAATTTTATTGTAAATTTATTCTCTTTTGATTGTCTATTCTAATATTCCTGCGCTCTCAGTTTACGGATCAAAGCAATTTTGAAATGGGTGGCCGGGTGATTTTTATTGGATGTGTATTGCAAAATGACACCGAAATGTTCTTGAACATAATTAAATTTTATTTTTCTGTATAAAAAAAAAGGGTTCACCTTGTAATTATATTTAATATTTCCCCTGTAATTAAATTGTAGCGTTAAGGGTTTTGCACATAAAAGAGTTTTAATATATTATCATGTAAAGTTCACTTTGTAAATTGTATGCTGTATATTATGAAGTACGATAAATAAAATAATATGTGAACATTTTAAAATCTGTTTAAATAAATTTCATCCCTTTAACAATATGTGCGTATTATTTTATAGAAAAGTTTGTATACCTATAAATCAGTATTTAGTTTCCTTTTTTTAATATTCAGAATCATTTAAGTGAATTCAAAAGCATTTTTGGGCTAACGTATATGTTGGTTTCGGCTATTATCAAAATTATTGATATGTATATTTGGTCTTCCAACTCACCACAGCTATGAACCTTCAGCAATCAAAATCAACCAGGTGACAATGACGAAAAATTATAGCAACAGTTACCTTTTAATAATAATAAAAAATTAGGTCAGGCATATAACTCCTATTATATTTGTTTTAATCTATCATTTTCCATATTATACATTCATATAAATAAAAATCGTTATGTATGTATTTATTTTTGTCTATGACCCTCTTTTCACAAACTGTCTATGATATCTGTCAAAAGTAGTTGGTATACATTTTAGGTCGTATGTTCGCGATTTATATGATTTAACTCCAATAATCAAACACATGCAAGTGTATTTACACTATTCTATCCTTAATAACTTGTCATATTGGTAATTGACATTAAAATTTGTGATCTTATTTCATTAGTCCGCAAAAATAACACACATAACCTTAAAAAGTGTGTGATACGAAGAAAACACAATGTCTGCAATAGTCAGAGTCAAAAGGAGGCTCGAAGAAAGTCCACTCGAAGCACTTCTATTACATTGCAAGAAAGCGAGAACAGAACCCAGCGATAAAAATACTTCTTTGTTCATTTTCTCTGGCACTCTTGATCAACCGGTTTGTTAATCGAAATATATTGAATCGTTTATGTTTTAATTTCTATGTATTCAATTTAGGAACATACCTTTCGTCATTTAAAAAAAGAATGGCTGAAAAATTATGAAAACAGTACCGCCGCCGCTGGAAATTCTGCAAAGGATTCCACAGATTTGATAACCAAACTAAAGAATGACCACAATGATACTAGAAAGAATCAAAGATTGAAAATTTTGAATCTTCGTCGAGGAATCCCATTAGGTTCTGGAGATGCTGATATTAGTGGAGTAGAACCAGTTGACCGATTAGACTGCACCGTTATTGATCTCCACCGTTTTAAAGATGACCAACCTGAAGACATGTCCGCTGAAGATTCTGGCAAATATGCTTATGACTTATATGTAGCCAAAGAAAAGGACTTTGATCACAATATTCTGGATGATATTGAAAAGTAATAATATATTTTGTTTTAATACCAGTGACATTATTTTAATTGTTGTTTTTTTTAGATTGGAGTTTACCGTAAATGATTTGGATATGACTTATCGAAATAATGCTGTAGACGGTTCCGATGATGATTCAAATAACACTGAAGATGACTCTAATGATGAAAATAACTGGAGGAATGATTATCCCGATGAAGAGAACGGGGATGTCGATGAAGATGACATGAGAGACGCCATGAACCGTTTTAAAATTGGTAAGAAATAAATACAATCAATTCTTCTGCATCCTTTATTTATTTAAAAACTATTTTATTTTATAGATGATGAATTGTCAAGCGATGCCGGAGAGGAAGAACTCGTCTACGGAAATTCATGTAGCCGCAATTTCTCAAAATATTCAGGTCTCAGTGAAGAAGACATCGACAGATATGGTCTTGCTTATGCAAAATATAAATTAAAACTTCTGAGGACATCTAATGATTTGGATGACAAAGTGCCAAAATTAATTAATTACAGTAGCGACAGGAGTCACGGTTCTACGGATGAAAAAGAAACAGACGAAGAATTCAGTGATGCCAGCTATAAAGATGCAGAAAGCGATTGAGTAGTTATAATGTTGTATAAAAGCATAAAAGAGCAGGTTCTCGTAATAAATATCTTAGTCATCTAAGGAAAGTGCATCAATTATGCAACAAATGTGTGATCACTAATTTTAAAAACATTCCTCTATTCATTGAGGTTGTATCTATTATTGTTATGGTAGATTTTTATCACATCACATTTTGTATATTTTTAGAATGCTACCAAAAATAAGCAATAATTAGGTATGTAATTGTAAATTTGATACATCTATGTTGTAAGAAAATGTCAATATTTGGTATTAATAAATAACCAACAGATACAAAAGCAATTTTTACTAAAAATATTCAATAGTGGAAAGGCAAAAGTTCACTAAATGGGACACATGGATCGCAGAAAATCTGAATTAAACACTTTTGAGGAGCTTAATGCAATTGATATAATCTTAACGAAAAATAAAATTCCGGGAATTGAAATTTTGAATGTTGTTACTAATGTTCTAGATTTTTCCCATTCATTAGTATAGTGGAATACTTTTAAGTTAACATCGGACCGAGAAGTTAAGAGATATTTAAGAATTTTTTTTATTTGTAATCCTACCCAAAAACAAGCATAATACCATAGTTATCTGTGTTGTACGGTTAATATATTACCAAGTAGCAATTTTACTCTTTCGTCTCTGTTTTTCCTCTTCTTAGACAATATAGGTTCAGATGACAAAAGCTTACATTGTTTTGTTTATTAAATGAAAAATTAAAGCTGATATTTAATTGCAAATTATTGATTGATTTTACAATATGATACATTTGCTTCTGTGTTTGTAAAGAAAATTTTAGAGACGTAAAGAGGTGAATTAACTTAATGCTTAATAATAATTTATATTATAATTTTGTTTTGTGACCAAACATTGCCTTTAAGTTTGAAATTTACTTTACAAATATAAGAAAAACTAAGATTTATCTCTTAAAATATTAAAAATTAATGACCTCTCTCTTCGAAGAATGTGCTTAAACAGATCTTATGGAGTCGTAGAAAATAAAAATTCCGACCATTATTTTTTTTGTAAAATAATATGCATAGCATAGTGTGCTGAGATGTGCTAAAGTCGAAAGAGTATTATAATTTAGTATCTACACTATTAATATAAGAAAGAGATATGAGGAAAAATATGTCATTGTAAATAATCGAATGTTACTACTGCCTCTCTTGTTTGCCACTTATTGTTTTTATACATATATCTTCATTGCACTTAGGGAAAAGATAATGTAGAAAAGAGACTAATATTCGTTTGACTTTGGCACATCTCTGCAAAAATGAGTCTAATCGAGTCGGTTTACTTTGGACAAGCGACACAGATTGATCACACTAATAAAGTTTGATCTTATTTAGTGTTTTTTCAGCAATTAAAGTGTGGTGCTTACAAATAGTGATTGTCATAGATTGCATATAAATAATTCGTGTAATTTTGTTTATCCAGTGTATTGTTGCACTCTTCTCTCCTATTCGATAAAGGCATAAGTGTGTCTCCCTCACTCAACACATTTCTAGTGACCCCTGAGAGTGGTTGTTACCATATTTTGACGATTAAAACGCAATAATATATTAAACATCTTAAAGAAGTAGTCTTTGGTAAAAAGTGAGCCTAAATGAGTGTATGTTTGAGTCCATATGACATGTAGTAACAATGCATTTACCCATTTTACTGTGAAATATAACTGAATATATGAAGAGAGATGTTTACAGTATAATGGTTGCCAGGTAACTCATGTTTTTGGCCACTTGATGTACTTGAACTAAACACGCATTTAGCCACTCATGCGATAGCTTATGTTTATATCTATGGATTGTGTATTATTTATGCTGTATGTATAGTATAGGTATGTATATATAATGTGTGTGTTCTCTTTTTGGCAGTGAGTTAGCGATAAGTATGGCTGGCGCACTATCAGACCCCTATGGTTGGATGCAGCCTATATTGTATTACTAGTTGTAGCACTGCTTGCTGTAGAGAGCTATTAAAAATATTGGGGCCTGCTGGTCCGCGATAACGACACGCCGAACACCAAATAAAAAAAACTCAAAAAACACACACCACCGCTGGCTTATCGGACCTTGCTCGTTCTACAACAACAACCTCCCTTACATATTATAATTGTAGCCCGCGTCGTCTGGGAAAGCCGCAACTATCTGCCGCATAATCCGCGATACGTACTACGATTATCGGCCATTGTGACAGATAATACAAATATAATAAAAACTTGCTCGAAACTTGAGATTTGCTCGGGGCCAACGAATGTTGTTTACACGGGCCTCCAGGTAGAATGTGTGAGTTCAGCGCTGTGGTCGCAGATACAGTACGATGTATGGAAATCCGGCGATATTATATAAATTTCAAGCATTACACCACTCTAATATACATATTTACACTGAGATCACAATTGAAAATATATCACCTATTCCCATATACCTACTCTACATTATTATTACATATTTAGACGAATAACTATCATATTACACGGGCCTCCAGGTAGAATGTGTGACGTCAGCGCTGTGGTCGCAGATACAGTACGATGTATGGAAATCCGGCGATATTATATACATTTCAAGCATTACACCACTCTAATATACATATTTACACTACGATCACAATTACAAATATATCACCTATTCCCATATACCTACTCTACATTATTATTACATATTTAGACGAATAACTATCATATTACACGGGCCTCCAGGTAGAATGTGTGACGTCAGCGCTGTGGTCGCAGATACAGTACGAAGTATGGAAATTAGGCAATATTATATACATTTCAAGCATTACACCACTCTAATATACATATTTACACTAAAAACTTTATGGAAAATATATCACCTATTTCAATTTATCTACTCTACATTATTACTACATATTTACATGTATAACTATTATTTTTATATTTGTATTTAATCATTTATATTTAATCATATTTTGGTAGTATTAATTGAATATAT
>JAGTTH010004776.1:0-10974 GCA_022606485.1 Agraylea sexmaculata
TATATATATATGAAATTATATATGAATATAGGAAATTGCATGAAACCTTCTGTTTATTTTTTTAATGATTCCCGGTTTAGTCTATATAACAATTCAGTCGTAGGTTCGAATCTTGATCGAATTAAAAACATAAAATTAGAGCTTGAAAATATAACATTAACATTGACGGTATAAAGGCATAATATCTGAATTGTATTCTTTTACTTGGTTTAATTAAATAGGGCTAAACACAACTGTACAAGTTAAAAGTATCACCAATAGGTTATGATGATTCGAATCAGATACAAATAATAACAAGATTTAAAATACGAAGTTAAAATAAAATCCAAAAGCAGTAGTTAACTACAATGTGTCATCAATCGATAACATAATATAATATAATGTCAACAGAATGTTAGTAAAAGCCCAAGGCAGTGGTTGTGAAACTGTTGGATGGTTATTGTCTAATAATGAATGGTGTCAATAAGTAACACCTCATCTTGGAGTCCATGTCTCCGTCATCAAGTCATGAGTTATGGCTTTGAAGAAAGGTGAATATAATGTGGGAGGAATAGTGGGCGGTGCTTGTACTGGATGAGTACTTTTAAATAACCACCTATTCCTTGGTCACTACACTACATCATACATACAATATCCTGGGACTTGGAATCAAGCTGGATAAGCGTGGGATGACCGATAATACATATTGTACTCATCCGGGGAAAATAAGAGACATCATTGTGAAAATATATATAATCATGAGGAAATAAGGCTTATAAGGGGCGACAGTTGAACCGTTTCCATATTTGGCTTTAAATAGTTACGTTTCATCACAGAAAAAAATACCACATACTACGAAATAAATACTAGTTGCGGTAAAAATATTAAATTATACGATTACGTTATAACTAGAATAAATTTATATCGATGGGTTGGTGGACATATCGACTGCTCCAGCGTATAATATCGAAGAAAAAAAATCTGTGTGCTCTTAAGTCTTTATGGAACTGAGCCACATATTGCATGTATGAAACGTCAAAAATGTGCATTTTCAATAATTATTTAACCTATTAAGTGGACTCTTTTTCGAAATAGTAAAATAGTCCTATTTGGCCGGCAACTAATGAAGAGTCATCTATTATCTATAACACATTTCATGTCTCTGTCAATAAAATGTATTTAATCGTAAACTGTTATATTTTATTAATAATAATTAAACCGAGTGACACGTGACAGGCAGTGTTACCAGATTGAATATGTGGCTCAGTTCCATAAAGGCTTAAAAGCTGACAGATTTTTTTGCACTTACGATATTATACATTGGAGCAGGCGATTTGTTGTTGGTACTTTTAAAAATGTCCACCAACCCATCAATATAATAAATTATATACGCATATTTTAATGTGTTTACAGAAAATCTTATTTGGATAATGAATTACGAAAAAATATACCTAAAAATTATTTAAACACACAAAATATTTAAATTGACACAACAAGAGGAAGAAACGTAACATTTAAATATTGCCTCGATAATTCAACACTTTCACATTTTTTTCCGTATAATAATCGGAAAAATATTTATAATGTAAAAAAAAAACAAACTATAATAAAAGATTTTTTTAATCTTTTTATTTTAGTATTTTTCCTTTTTAAATAAAATTTTATGACCAAGACATTTTTAGATTTAGATTATCGAGTTTACATCTGTACTCAATAGAAATTAAAACAAAATCCTATACTGTATTTTCGACTTGTAATTAATTGGGTAATCGTTAAAATAATATAGCTTCAGTATTTTTTTTTAGAATAAGCCATATTTATTTCCTGTAATATTAAGCCATATTTTTAATAATAGGTAAAGGTTTAAAATAATATTTCCACAAGCGTTTATAACTAACACCGTTGTTAAATTACTCCTTAGTAATATTTTCAAGAAGTGTTGAATATTTGCGACACAAAACAGTACATTTAGTCACATTGTTGATAATTCAACAAACGGAGGTGGGATGTTAAACATAACCCACTCAAAACTTACATATAGAATTACATGTGGTAGGCATTGAGCTTACGAAATACAAGCTACTGACCGACCGAGTCAAGTACACACCTATAATTTAGTTTTACGGTGTTGGGTCGTAAACATTTATGCACTTCTACATCGTGATGAATTCTCAGGAATCAAACCAGTTCTTGCAACAATTTATACCATTGTTATTTTATATACGGCATTATTTTTATTTAATTTTATGGTATATATGGTAACACTGTAAATAGTGTTGACACTTGGTTCTTAATTTAAAAAGTAGCTTGAAAGAGAACCCCGTATCGAGAAAGTGAAGAAACATTTATGGTTGTTGTATTTTGAGAACTGTCATATGCAACTTGTGATATGGCAACACTATTACATTAATTTATAGCGGCCAAAATCGTTTTTAATGTAAGAAATATTGTATTCATTAGCTTTAATGTAGATGATTAATGGATAAAATAAAATGATAACATTATTTAAGTTGATAGACATTACTGTCAGAGCCATGGACCGCCGAAATGTTTACTGCAATAGTGTATGAAGCAGCCACGTGTGGTGTTGAATTTTTTTTATTTTCACCAAAATATTTTTTTTATTTCAATAAAAATAAAAAACAATATCCGCTTTGATTATAATACAAGATATTATTTTTTAAAATAGCAACATCTAAACCCTCTCGAACGCTGTATTTTAAATATATTGTAACAATAGTTTTATATAAATTTATTTTATATTATATCCGTAATTCGATTAAACGCCATAAACAAGCCTTTATTATGAGTATTAATTAGCCTTTTTTAATGGTTAAATAAACGTCATTTCCTCATAATAAACTAGTTTTTATCACTACTTTCATTATACACGAATTTAATTGTCAATTATGCCCATCAATATGGAATGGTATATGATTTACAATAGTGTTGATAGTATGTAATTTGAATAACTTAAGGTTGTAATTGACTGTATGAGGTTTCACGGAAACCTGTTTGAAATATTAATACAATGTATCAATTTGGAGATTTCCTCGTAATTTTCATATGAAATAGAAAGCTAAATAGAAAAATAGTGCAAAACACATCTGACGTTTCTCTATTCATCAACGCGTGAAGTGATTCACAGATAAGCAACCCGATGACACGACAATTATTTAAACAAGAGTTAAACTAATAGTCAGATCCGATACACGATAATAATAGCAGAATAAGTGAGTCAGAGCCTCGGGCTTTTCAATTTCGATATGGCAAAAAGGTATCCGATGCACGTGAAGAAGTCTCACACTTTCACTACTGAGAGGAAGTCGTTTTATATTAATTAAAATAAGATACCGAAAATGGATTGTGTTGAAAAAGGAAGTCGAATAAGCGGATAAAAGTAATCCGGATTGATAACTCGATTAAAATGCACAACAATTGATACGATTTCTTCAACACTATCAAGATTAAAAATATATTGCAACAGATTGTTTCATTATTTTTTCATTTAATTATTACAACAATAAAAAAAATCAACTAATAAAATTTATACTACTTCAAAAGCGACCCAAATTGACAGAAAAACAGTATAGTTAAGTTAAATAAAAAAAAAACTATTCTTTGATAGGATTCCATGATTTAATGGATAAATAATATTATGGTGTATTTAGAAAGAAAAAAAAATTACAACCAAATCAAACGTGTATTTCTTTATAGATGATGAGGAAATTGCTCTACAAATAATATTTATCCAGTAGAATTTTTCATCTTCGGTTTTATATTAATTAAAAAAATGGATTTTTTTTGGAGTCAAGATTTAAATAAAAATTATCTCTCCGTAATATTAATTATTAATTAATAAACATGGTTAAGTCGACGAGTGATGAACAAGAAAATGTATCTAGAATAATAGTTAAATAATAATTAATAAACATGGTTAATTCGTTGGGTGATTAACACGAAAACGTATTTATAAAAATTCAGTTTTATTCTTGATTATCTTTAAATAATTGTAACCCAAGTTGTGTCTATATCAGAAGCTTATATATAAATATATTATGTGAAAACTTATAATAAGCATATTCATAATAATAATTTATACATTAAATGAAAGTAAAAACAAGCACATTGTTTATTATTTTTTAATTATAATAAATAGTGTTGACCCTGTATAACACTAACAAGTTGTTATACAGTATGTACTTTCATAAAAAATATTCTTACTTTAAAAGGCTATACAAATGACTTTTGACGGGAAAAATAATGACCCAAGTATAATTTTAGTAAGATCCAGACTTATAATATGATATTTCTATTTGTGAGTCAAAATACATATTTTCTTCACACGTGGTCATTGTGAGATGAAAGACAGTTTAAATGTGACATTAAGAAACTCGGAATCCGGTTCACGAAGTGCAATAAAAAGGAAATGTTCACACGTGGGAGTGCTGCTGATAGTGATGATTGTCACTGTTCTCGGTACAAATAATGCAAGTTGGGTGAAAGTGTTTTTAAGAAGATAGTAGATACATGTTAATTGGATCTCACATTCAAGCTAATGCAATGCTTTTAACTCACATTTATCTATTGTATTACTAATTAATTAACAACCGTTAGTTATAAAATAAAAATTTCTTACCATAAAAATGAGGTTTTTCTTATTAAAAATATGTTAATTAGGCGCAACATAGACAACGATGCTCTAAATGTATCTCCGCCAATAAGAGAACGTGCGCTTAACACTGATTGGCGCTCGTGTTTGTTTACATTTCTCTCATTGGCGGAGATACGAGAAGCATCAACGAGCACTCATGTCTGAGCGGCGCCTTAGAATAGCATTTTGATATAAATAGCAGAGAGTGAAACAATATAAAAGAGATGCACCATTACCGCAGATAAAATAAGTATCAAAATGTCGGACCTGAGACAATTACACCTGTATTCTATAAAATGACTTTTGATTGTGTAGTCTATGGTTTTTCTGTTATTATTGCTTAAACGCCATAAAGTATATGCTTGATTTCAAGAATTCCAGTATATATAGTATACCATAAACAATTATCTTTTGCAAATTGTTGTCTCTTCTGCTACTTTTACACCTTATCAAATTTATTATAAAAAATATGTAACTAGTATTTTTAAATAATAAATATCGTGTTTTCTATATTTCGCTCCTAGAATATGAAGCAGAAGAGTCAACAAGTCGTTTTAAAGATAATTGTTTATGGCATTCTAGTGATAGTTGGATTACTTGATGTAGTCTATGGCGTTCAAGCAAGAATGTGACCGTTTGCTACATTTTCTTGAAGCCATAGACTAAAACACTCAAAAGTCATTTTATAGAATACGAGTGTTAGTGTTGCCTCTGTATAAGCTCACCTGCTTGGTCCGCCATATTTCTAATTGTTCGGTATTTTAATATCAGTGGTGTTAGATGCAGTCGTAAAGAAAGGTGTCATAATGTTTGTCTGATCTTCGTGCATGACTTTTTTGTGTGATTTCCGCGATTTTTTTTATTATTATTTATCTAAATATATGCATATTTTATACAGTATGCTTGATACATTCCCCACAAATGTATCGATACAAATAATTTAATAGTCATAGATATTCAGAGTGTTATAACGGCCAATGTCAGTGTCGCGCATCGCCGGTCACTTGTTATTTGTAGCCATCACTATTTCTATCAGAAGACACTCCACTCACTAAATACTAAAATATCAATACGGAAGCTAGTTTTACTATCAACTATAACACCAGCTCTGTGGTTTTTTCATAATATATATTAAAAAGATAGTCAATTAAATGTTGGTGCAAAAAAACTAGAGCATTTCCGATACAGTAGTAAAACAGAGTATAGGAATAAAGAGGAAATCGAGCGTCTATTGTTGTTATATTGATTATTAACACGTGCTAAAAATTATAATTTTAAATACCCCACATGAAATAAAAACTATCCCTTACTCATTTGAGCTTTTTATAGAATTATTATGCGTATTTGTTTAGGATTTATTTCAGAATTCAAATATAATTATTAAACCAAACTGCAGACTAACTACACTAACTATCTCGAGAGTTATCAGTTTATTCGATTTTTTTTTATTAGAAGGGAATAAAGAGAATACATCTGTGAAGAAAGGAAAGGGGAAAATAAATTTATTTGAAATATACTAATTGCAGACAAATTTTTTGACATCTAAATTTATAGTTATGTAGTCTCAACTTCAAAACTACAATGTGGACTTAAATTAACTAAGTATGTTTTAGGGTTTCACAAGGATAAGTGAAAAAATACATTAAATATATTTTCATTATTAATTAAAAATATTAATAGTGCTCTCAGAGTCGTGTTTGGGCCACCATCTTGGAATCACCTGTTTCTGTAAAGTACTCAGTAGTGACTTTCGCGTGTGTATTGTGTCTGTTAAAAACGTAATTAATATTTAACTCGTTAAATTATTTTCAGTTAATTCAAGTCAAGCCTGTATAACAGTAAAAAAAATGCATAATTTATTGATTTTAAAAAATATTGTAAAAATTTCCGAGATTGTGAAGATTTAATAAATGGCAAAAACGTAGTAAAATAATATCCACAACCGTAACATTTATCACGTAATCCATATTGTAATCATCAGTTATATTATAGTAATAAAGTATTCTATGACATTTAAGGATTGATTTTAATTGAGGCCACCATGGATGAATAATATAATTTATTTATTTACTTGAAGATTAACATTTTGCATATATTTTTTATTTTGTAAAAAGTGCGGATAGAAACACGATACAATGTTTGCGGTCAAAGATTACGTCATTTAACATCGTGAGATCCAAGTTTGTACCGTTATGATGATATTGAATAAATTAGTATGAATTCAGCGCTCCTTGAAAACATGTATGTTAGTGAGATGTTTTAATTAGACAATATCGAATTACCTGAGTATCTATGGATGCCTGGCAAGTCTCCAGGTGACACTGCCACTCCAAGGCCTTCAAATACAGCAAATGCCACCTTCTTTCTAAACTCCTGGCCACTGATTCTGCTGGTCCAAGACGACAAAGTCTCACCACTGAACTCACTATTCTGCTGTGCCACTCCACTTCTCGTTGCAATACCTAATAATTAAACAATACAATTAAAATTGGCAAAAGAGAATATTTTAGTATTAATCAATCCTCGGCCAAGAGGGTGAAAAACAGCTTTTAAATTAATTATTAATAGGAATTCCTGGATTGTAAGGTGAATTTTAAATCGGGCAGATAATATCCTCCCATAACTGTTATTAAACAGTAATTGCTTCTGATAAATCGATCTTCCTTCTTGTCTTGTTTGTACAAAATGCTTCCATAGATTCCAGTCTTTGACACCCTCTCAAGTAATTGAAATTTCAAATTTAAATGGTTATAATAATTTTAATATTTCTAAAATAAATCCTTTGATAATAGATAGCTTAACTCATTATCATATTGCAACGTGTGTTGTCAATTATTGGTGACGCATGTCAATTACTGGAGAAATTTAATGTTTTTTTAAATTTTAATAAAATAAATAGTAAAACAATTATAATGGCGTCTGATTTTTATTACATTCAATAACAAGGAAACATAGATTACACGTAAAAAATATTTGGGGGTTTTCGATTAATTCTAATTATCTTATGAAATATTTTTTTAAATACATTAATTTTAATTATATAGTAATCGCCTTTATTAATAAAATACGCCAGTAAGTTTAAATATTAGTGTTTATTTATTGTATTATATTTTTAACTTCGAGGATGAAAAAATTGGTTTTCAATTGCTGACAATTGTAGAGCACTGCAAGGCTCATATTTTTATTATAAAATTACTTTATTATTCGGTATAATGTATTATTCTATTTGAATTTTCGGATATTTTAAAACATCATAATATTAATAAGTGCATTAAACCTTATAGTTTGTTCCACGAATACAATAATTAATGAATGATAACTGTAGATGTATATCATATAATGTTTTGTGTTAATATCAGACATTTGAAATTAAATTATTAAAAAAATTGTTGCAGAGTTTGAATACGTCAAAACACTTCATTGCACCCACTTGGACTAGGTTTGAATATAATAATTCTCATAATATAAATAATTTACAGCACATTTTCAGTCTCCTGAATCCGAATTCAATTTGTCAGGCTAACCACATTTTAAGTCAAAAAATTATATGTATCTAGTTCGACGTATTATTTTTAAGAAATTTAGAATTTGTTTAGAATTTTTTTTTATTAAATAATGTCTGAATTTTGCTATTTAATAAGATATTGGTTATATGTATTGACTATGGCACTATTAAAATATACACATTGTAACATTTTAAATTAAAAAATCTCGTTGTTTTTTAGAAATGAAGTATTCTATTATACGAAACAAAGAGTATATGTAATTGAATTAGATATATTTTGGATACTTTTACCCAATGCCTGCTTAATAATCAGTATTCACCTTACAATGTTATATTTATGAGTAGGATTTGAACCCATGACCTGGCTGTTTGTAACTAAGCGCTTACATAAATAATATCTTATTTACAAATATAATGAAGAAGTAGAGGATCAAATTTAATATTCAGATTGAGAAGTGTGGACTTGTTGTATTCGAGTTCTATAAATAAACGTCTTTGTAACGAAGACCATATGTTTTGTATCAAGCGGAGAGAAATAATGTCTAGCACTTTAAACCCAACCAAACAAATATTGGTGAAATTGAGCAGTTATTATATTTAAATTAGGCTGAAGGCGAGTTAAGTCCGAATAAGAAATTCCTTCGGGTTAATACAGAAATAACCACAAGAAGCCGACGCTCTGGTATTTCAATCTGATAACTTTAAATTTCGACACAATATAAACATCACAGTTTCAGGAGTTAATTGACAATATAGAAAATAGCAGCAACCTTGGCCTCGTTACTATAGATTAACATAATTGGATTACTACAGTTTTAATACAAAATGTATGTGGGTCAAGTCAAGTTTGGGTATTTTGTATCGTTTTAACATCACATTATAATAATCATTATTGTGTAAAATGTATTGTGGTTACCAAAATTTATTAAAAAATATATCCTCACAGATATAAGAAATAAATTAATAATATATCTACTGATTCATTGATTGGATTTTGATTGTATTCTTACGAGTTAAAAATGATTGTATTTAGATTTATTGTAATAAATTGTATTTAGTTGGAACAAAGATATAAGTTTATTTTGGAGTTTGAAATTAGCGATCCAATATATAATTGTTTAATGGTATTTTTAAATGCGTGGATTTGAACAGAAAATAGGTGAATTGGATATGAAAATGTTTGAATTTGATATAAAAAATATGATTTTTTTACTAGATATTGGTATTTTATGTGAATTTATTTAAATTGATGCTATATTACAAATGAATCGTTTACTTAAAAAAGGGCACACCTCAGTTTAAAATTGTTATTTTATAATTTGATCAAAATAAATATTGTATAGTAAGTTTAAATCTCTAAAATACTAAAATAAATACAACTTTTCAAAATTGCTTCACACATAATTCGTAACCTGAATTAAATTGAAATCATCTTGAAAAAAATAACAATCAACCTTAGAACCAAAGATGGTGATGGATGATTAATTTTAATTTAGTTTATTTTTACTATGGTTATTTCCATTATCGACTTCGGAATTGCTCCAGTCATAATTCGTAACCGTTGGACGCTTTTTAAATATTTATCTCTGATTGCTTGTTGGATTTAGTGTAATATATATTGATAATGTAGCCAGATAGTAATTTGTTGAGTTTATCATAATTTTAGTATCCTTTTTGTATCTTATATATACTAACCTACTACACATAATAGCCGATTGAATTATTTTATTTTTCAATGATTACAAATGAAGCATTCATTGTTAGTTTCGGATGCGATTTTCTGAAAATAACGCTTTATATAATATATTTATAATTTTAAAGATTAAATATAGTATGGATGCATTATATTTAGTTGTGGAAGCAATGCAAGTCTAACAGGGTTCAAAATACTGGATGGTGTTTATTTAGGGAACGGAATGAAGCATCTCTTGCAACTATTATTACATCTTCACACTCTTTCACATATTTTTACAGTTAAATTATTTCAGAACAAATAATACGATGGGTTATTATCACAAAAACATATCTAAAAATTGACAGTTTTTCACAGTGTTGTCCTTTATTGTAATAATTTCGTGCAAGCATAAATAAGCTTCTGATATAGACAACTTGGTTTACAATTGAGATTATTGAGAGTAAAACTGCATACTTAACTCATTTTTTGTAGATACGTTTTTGTGTTAATCATCCATGTTTACAGCAAATTTTCAGTCTCCCGAATCCTGATTATATTTTTAGAGTAATCACATTTTAAGACAAAAATGTAGTTTGACATATTGCTTTTAAGAAATATTGATCATCATGCAATGGGATCTTTCAAAATTATTATGTATTATATTTTTACTGAAAATTGCTCTGAGCATGTCTAAATTTTTAAATTTTCTCTACAAACAATAAAAAATGAGTATGTTGTATTAATAATATATGTATACACATTATTACAAGATTTCACATATTATATTTATATATAATCTTCTGATAAAGATACAACTTATGTTACAATCAGTTCAAATAAATAACAGTAAAACTGAATATTTAATTGATTTTTTTAAATGCGTTTTTGTGTTGATCACCCGTCGAATTAACCACGTTTATTAATTAAAAGTGCGATGAGATTCTTTAGTTATTTTTATTTAAATCAATAGATTACTAAAATTATAATTTATTTAATATGATTCGACTACTTTCGCTTGCGAGTATATGTCTAAAATTTAAAATTTGCTCTACGAAATTAAGAGGCATTGAGCAATGCTATTTAATAAGATATACTCTGGATATGTGTATGTATTGAGTGTTTAATTTATTTATAAATACAACTTGGGTTTTTATTGGTTAA